>JBBPJX010000024.1:0-40657 GCA_038088955.1 Neotropicomus parvogracilis
ATTTAAATTTAAATAAATTGGAAATGTCGATTACAATGTTTTTCTAAACGCAGTTGTTGCCCCACCCCACCCCACCCCGTCGTCGTGTCACTGTTTTTCTTCTCCTCACCACCCTCGTTTCCCCCCGTCTCTCCTTTATGCTAGCCGTCCTCGCTGTCCTCCCGTTCCTCGCCTCGGTGCTGCCCAGCGCACTCGCTACTCAGGGCGCAACTTGGTACGTCTTCGCTCTTCTTCATATTTCTAATATCGGTCGATTCGTTGATCGTCCCGTCTTCCAATAAAGTAATGCTACCAGCCCCTGCTCGTCAGACTTCCCCTGCTGCAGTGCGTCCTGTGTTTGATTCCCTTTTATTTTCTTTCATCACGGTCTATCAGGCGAATATGGTTTCTGTGGTGGCGGTTATGTCCGTCTGCCTATTTCTCCTCGACTCGTCGTACTGATCCACCGTAGTACTGCTTAGGAGGATGCGACCCTCTCAGCTCCTACTCTCTCGACTCGTGCCTCCCTAATCCTATATGTCAGAGTGCCAACGTAAGACATCACACCTCACACGACAAGCGTGGAACTCACCGCTGTTCAGTATACATTCTCTGACACCTCCCGCATCCTTTCCAACTATACCTTCTTCAACGGTAATGCAAGCAAATATGGTACGTCCGTCTTGAATCTGTTTTAAAAAAATCAACATCGTTTTTTTTGCAGACTGGGTACTCGAGCAAGGTGCTATCCTTAATACAACTTCGGATGGAGAGCCAGCCATTGCTCTTACTCTTACTGAACAAGGCGGTGGTTCTTTACTGTCTTCCACCCGGTACATCCATTACGGCCGAGTCACCGCTCGACGTTTGTGCACTCCGCCCTTCTTTTACCTTGTCTGACCTGTATTTTCAGTGAAAACAGGTCGCTGGGGGGGTATCGTCACTGCCTTCATTACCATGAGCAGCATAAAGGATGAAATCGACTGGGAGTTTCCTGGCAACCATACCAACGAAGGCCAAACTAACTTCTTCTGGGAAGGCAAGATCCGTAAGCCTGCCAAACACCCCTTGCTTGCTGTTTATAAATGATCCTTGTAGCTGCGGTTACCAACGGAGTCATCGAGACCGGCCTCTCAGACACGTATACCACCTGGCACGATTATACCGTGCGTATTTATTGATGTATTGACATTACAATTCCGACCTATCATCACCAGATTGACTGGAAACCTGATTCCATAACTTTTTACATTGATGGCAATGCCACGCGAACCGTGCTGGCCGCTGATTGCGTCAACAATCAAACCGGTGTCACCGAGTTTCCCAACACCCCTAGCCGCATCCAGCTCAGGTGGGGCACCCACAAGCAGATTGGTTTGAATGAAACTGACGCCTGATCGTACAGTCTTTGGGCCTCTGGTATTTCCACGGAACCCAATGGCACTATTCAATGGGGTGGGGGTATGGTTAATTGGTCTGACCCCGATTATGTTTCGGCAGGTATGTCGTGTCGTCTGCGCTCCCTTTCCAGAAGTTGACAATTGGCTAGGCCATTTCTACGCTCTCTACCAATCTGTGTCCGTGGAATGCAACGACACTGCTTCCCCTGGTCCCGGGATTACATCTTATGTGTACGGTTCCAACTCATCGCTGGATACGCCGTCCATTGCTTTCTCTAATGCCTCGACTCTGCTCAATGGCGCACGCTCTCTCTCCGGCGTCAATGGCATGCATGGCGTCCTCTTGGCCGGCGTTTTCGTTATTACGCTTGTCGCTCACATTTTCTGATGTACTGACTCGATACCACGACGCCCAGATATTCTGGTCCCTTTCCCTCCTATTACCTGAGGCCGGCAGACACGTACATAAGATTAAAGATGAGCACCTTTTTGCGTTGATAGTGCTTTCTTTGTGTATTACTCGTAGCAGACGCTTGCATCAATTGCACTTTTTGGTCTGCCCGCAGATGAACGTTTACGCGACTGAGGTCGGAATAATCGCGTTGGGTTCGCGGATGTGAATGTTATTCTCACCCTCGATGATTGGTTTCATGAGCAAGGTACAATTGACTTGTCCCTTGATTTGACGTTCTTGGTACAGGAACCGTCCATGCAAGCATTACATACAATTAAGGATACAATTGTTTATACAAGTGCAGCCCCTCGATGATTATACAAAAGAATACACATGATCCCACATTATCACAACGAGGTAGTCTAGCGGGCAGGGTCGGACTTGAAGTTATCGCACGACGAACAGGGTGGGAGCGAAGTCTTTCGGATTTTACTGTGGCGAACATTGAAAGCATCTTGACGGACATGCGTAATATCGATGAAAGTGCCTTAAGGTTCCACGCCTACGAGGCATAGGTGTCGGCGTGATGGCTGAGAGACGGGTACTGGATGTGCTGGATGCGAGAAGGCCTGAGCGGACGGCTATCATAACTCCAGCTAACGTCATGTTGAGAACAGGATTCTTGCGTTAGTACGAATTACTTACGTCGAACTTGTTGCGGAACTAGACCTAGAGATAGTGTCCGTCATGTAGGACCTCATGTGCGCTGGAAAAGGTTGCGGGGCAAATGTGGTGTCGCCAGGTAGGCCACTCGGGATTGCTATACCGTAGCGGGAGTTGTGTGTTTGACTTCCTGTGGAGAAGCGTGAACCGATGTTGAAGGGAGTAGCGAATGGGTTAAGACCGATGTCGGAGGATTTTCCGTGCCCAAAAAGTGATCCAGAGAGGAACGGAGAAGGCCTTGTGTGCATCGGCGTTCCTGTATCGGAGATGTAGTAGGTCTCGATGGCATGACCAGCATATGACTGGCATTGTAGCGCCTCTTTCGCTTCTCGAGCATTCGAAACATTCATGTATTCAACCATGGCTGTAATGGTTATGTCAGAGGGACCGACATGCGATGATCCGAGAATTTTGATATCTTTGATGGGACCAAACGGACAAAAAAGTGGGTGTAAGTCTGGGACCTGTGTGAAGAGTATGATAGGTAAGTTGGACACCACCAGTTTTGACGTCGGTATGTGGGTAAGCTCCCAGTGATTACTTGCTTGGTTCTCTGATCCCCCATGGATGGGAAAAGGGCCGTCGCGTTCAGAAATCGAAGGTGAAGAGATGGCGAGCATCATGGAGCGATCCGCTCCATCCAAGAAACCTATTCAGAAATGGTCAGCGCGGTGTTACATCAAATAAGACACACTAGCAGGACCTTGGGAGCGTTGGACTACCGCCCACGAGACATCAAGCGTGTGTCCTCTGAGGAGTGTGTCAAAGAGGTTTAACTGGCTAGTAGACAAACGACAACTTTATTTGTTTGCGTGACAGTGTGTCTATCGCTGCCTTGGCTTCTTGATGGGTTGACATCACAATAAAGCCACGCCGGCGAGAAGCACTGTCCAAGGTGGCCAGAATGACGGCATGGGTCACAGTTCCATAAGGTTCAAAGGTTTTGGCAAACTCGGACCTAGATAGGAACAGGGTCATCAGAACCTGTAATATAAGCGCGAATAATGGTCTCACTTTGTAAAATCGAATGGCAAACCGAGTACGTAGAGGTTCCTGCGCGGATCTCCACTTGAAGGATAAGGACGGGGGTTCACTGCGGACGGGGAAGCACGTAGAACAGAACTTTCAACGCATACATGAGTCCATTCCAGCAGAATATGCTGGATCGAATACGTACTTCTTTTTTTCAGCACTCTGGCCAAGATCGTCCTGGGACTCCCTGACAGAAACGAGGTAAGAGGCCTCTTCAAGTGGTGTGTAGTCAAATTCGTTGTTCGTTTCGGGCCACGTCGACAGCTTTTTATGGCGATCTTGCGGTTGCCGGAACTGGGCTGGTGGCAAGATGAGCGCGTCGATTAGCATCAACTAGGTTCTCACCACACGTCGTGACGTTGGCTTTTAGACCGAGGATTTGAATGATACCTTGTCATCCAAGATGCATCAAGTGGCTGAAACTCACCGCTGTGCGTTGTTTCGTTGAAGACCTGAGAGTGTGTATCGCAATTCATTTTCTAGGACTTCCAAAAGTGAAGAGAGGAAGAGAATCAAAAGAGATAATGTGTTCCAAAGAGACTGATCAGCGGGCGTGAAACGAACCAATGGACAAGGACGAGTGCAAGAACAGACGGGAACTCGCGCCAGCAGAGACACCCTAATTTATCCACGCGTCGAGGTCACGTGCCGTTGACTTTTCATGGAGCTGATCCAGAATGTGTACGGACCAGTCCATTCGTGACTTGGCGGCGACGTTCATCGCGTTGCACAGGTAAGCTGACACGACAGTCTCGCCTGTTCCCCTGACCTTATCTTGCCGACCCTATCTTGAATTTCGACAGGACGTAAGACTGCATGTCTAAGAGCTTGTTCTACTGTTCCTCGCTTCCCCCGTCCACACAAGCGGCCCTGAGGCGCGCTGGGTATGAAACAGTCGACGACTTGTCGGGTGTCTCTGCGGAAATCCTGTCCAAAGGTGAGCCTTTGGGCTCCATCTCGCCCGACCCAATTGTCCATGTTGGTGACATTACCAAGAACTTGGTATCGACATCGCGGACTCCGAGGCCCTAATTAACGCGACGCAAGCCCCAAAGGGACCACCCTTGAGCCAGTCGGTAGCCTCGTTATCTCGCGCGAACTTTTTGAAATGCAGTTGCCTTGCTGCCAACAAAATTCTGGGTGGTGGCCTCCCACGAGGCCATATATTGGAAATATCTGGCCCACCAGGCAGTTTTAAAGAATCCCTCGCACTAGATTTCGTGCGGACCTTTGCCATGGCTGACGAGGGTATCATATTCGTTGGTGTGCAGAAAACGTTACACTCCTCCCCAGGGATGCTGAGTCGTTGAATGCTAGATATGCAGGGCATGACGAGCCCAAAGACCATTTCCGGGGTGCTCGCAAGTAATTCATTCACTCTCATGACACGAGGGCGAGTCGACATTCCTCCCACAGGTGCGGTTCCATCTTACGACCTGGAATTGATACGCTACTCTCGGCTTCACACATTACCGGACCTCCTAATATTTATGCACAACCTGATTGCGGAGCTTCACCCAACAGTGGGTATTACAAATTAGCGACAGCATCTTGGCGAGCTGATGGATGAAAGACGGGACTGCTTGTTTTGAACTCCATCTCCTTCCCTTTTCAATCACATTCGGATCTTCCACCATCAAGGAAGACGGCCCTGCTGGGTGTTATCCGACAAACCCTCCTTCAGGCATGTGTATCCAATAACTTGACTGTGGGTGGAGTGGTCGTTGGTTTCCGCCAGGGAAGGTCACTCACGTGTTCGTCAGATCGTTCTTACCTCGCAAATGGCAACAAAGATGCTCAGCTCAGACGGATCAGCAGCCACCTTCGACACAGGAGCAAGGGCCGTAATGGCGCCTCAGCTGGGTTCTTATCTTCCAATCGTTTTCGATCACTAGTTGAAACAATTTCAGGACCTGACTACTTACCTTCTGGACGAACATACCGTCTTGTGATCATACCACACACTCGAAGAGCAGGGTAATGTGATTCCACTGGAATATAGTCTCCTGCGTGTATACATTGCATTCCAGAACCATACGCCTTTTCTCCTCCCCAAGCGGCCCCCGCCCAGGCGAAACTACACAAGAGAACTACACACTGGTATGTACAATTACCGTGTAATATTCCGACTGATTGATCCATGGAACGATTTAGGAAGGCTCATAGCGGACCTGGAACGGTCAAATTTGCAGGTTCCTTTCCCAAACGGCAACAAAGCTATTCGATCATGAGTTCCCCCCGGGTAATAGTGTCCTTCGGCGTTACGATCATGTCTACCTTCTCATCGCGGTCCGTCACTGGGACCTGCCCTGCCTCGAGCAATTGTTGTTGGAGCGATAACGCGACTAATATCAGCGTAAGCATAATAATGAGAGAACGTAATATTGAGGCACTTAAAAGAGGTCGCGGCCGTTTGGCGGCGCCGACATAAGAAGAGATGAAATGGTCGTAATATCCTTTGCCATGGCCCAAACGTGATAAAGATGAATCGAACGCGACGCCTGCCAACGTAGGGGCGAATTCAATTTCCACCCTGCCTCGTGGAGATGAGGCTGCAACACATACCTGGCATGATGATCAAGTCGAGATCTTCACAGGACGTATCTAAGACTGGAAGAGGCGAGAATGAGCTATCGACAAGGGACCATCGATTGTATCACATACCGCTCTGTCGTCGTTCGCTTTTCCACTCTGCCGTCGGTGCAGGGATGCCCCACAATCCGGCGGGGAGCGTCCGAAGGTCTTCGTCATCATACAGCCTCACAAAGTCCATCTCGCCTGACGCGAGGCTGGGAACATACAATTTCTTCCCTGTCTTGAGTTATACCCCAGAGTATCACACGAACGAGAGAGACGTCTCGTACCATTGTCTGCAAGGATGTTCGATACCAAGAACCCCGTCTGCACCTCTGCAGTGGGCATGCTCAAGTAGCAACTAATTGTCTTGGCACGCTTGAAGGCCGGGAGTGCGATGACCTTTGCCACGATCGCCTCTGCTGTTCCGCGCAACACCGTCCATCAGCCATCGACCCCGCAAACAGAGACGTGCTCGATCCGATACTCACACTGAGACTGCACGTCCGACTGCGTCAGATCGCGAAGCGTCCTCGCCATCGACTTTCGAAGTGCTTTTTTGGCGGATTGCAGCGCAGTGATCGACATTGTGGGGGTGTTCTGAGAGCCAGACTGGCGGGTTCGAAGAGAGCTTGCTTGCGCAGCGGTGAGAGACGTGTTCGACGACCCCCTGAAACCATAAGCGGCAGCCATGGCCCATTGACAGCATGGCCCAGGCTCGTGCTATGACCGACCGCTCCCGCCACCAACGTCCGCCACGCAGGTCGCGCTGAAGCCCCAATCAGACTGGGAGCGACCACGCCGACCAGGAGAGAAAAGATGCAGCGAACAGAGCCAACGTCGCCCGTGGCACCTCTCGCGCGTGCCCCCACCGAACTGCCTCGCGAACACCGCAGTCGAGCGCCAGAGTTTTACGGGTTCGTCGCTCTGTCGTCGACGTCCGTTCTGTTCGTCCTCTACGTCCTCTGGGCACTCTTACCAGACGAGTATATACTCTGGCTGGGCATCGATTGGTATCCAAGTCGGTACGCAACTCCAACGTCGAGAAAAAAATTTATCACTTATATGGTGATAGCGAATGGACGTTGCTCCTACCCGCGTACTCCATCGTTCTTGTCCTGCTCACCTACTTTGTATACTTCTCGCTTGCGATCGCCCACACCCCTTCATTTAGTGACGTGAACGCAATCGTGGGTGAGACCAGCACTTTATACAAAACGCGGTAAATTTGTGAGCTAATCGTTGGCCAGACACAAGGGGCCATCTCCCCAGTCTCGTCGGACCTAATCCGTATCTCAAACATGGAGATACGTCTATTGTCCCAGAGCTGTATGATATACCTATCGGAATCGTGAATCGTGTACTGTACGGTCCCAAGATAAAGGTGACACCCAGACGGTCTCGTTAAATATAGTGATTGAAATAACGCAGCGCAATATAGCGGGTTTAATGCATACCTACCTAGCCGAATTATAGTGGTCATAAAGTTCAAGAAATCATGGTGTGAATGTGGCACCGCGGAGCAGCGAGTCACGTCGGTTGGCCTTCAACCCCGTCGAGAGTGTTCCCCATAGTTCGGATAAGAGCCGGGAAATTCGTCTGCGCCTCTGTTATAATCGCTCTGGTACCGGTGCACGTCGACGCCGCTCGAAGACGCAACTCCCTCGTAATCGTCGTCGGAAACATTCGACAGCGTGGACGACGTCGCAGAAGACACGCTGGTTTGGAACTTGAGACCGGTGCGTGGGCTGCCATCCACCATGGTCGACGAGGACCCTTGACGACCCCACTCGCTTTCGTGCGGTGATAGGTTGTGAGTAATCCATCTGTACCTTGATGGCCGTCTTCCTGCGTCTTGGACCTGGTTTACCATCGGCTCTTCGAATCCGACCGTAAAGCGGGGGATGGAAAGGGCGCCGGGCGAGGACGGATTTATCCCGTGAGTACGTAGGTGTCGTTTCGCATTCGACCGAACAGCAAAACTCTTATCACAGTTCGCTATGATGCATTTGTAGGCTGACCGCACGACGACGACTTAGCGAATCACTCGACGACGACGTACAAAAGACGTACGCTTGGCACCCGAGTGTGAATTCATGTGCGTAGCCAAGCCGCTTGGCCGGGGGAACATCTTCTTGCACTGTTCGCACTGGTGCATTTTCGACTTCTTCTGCTTGGATCCGGAATTGGTTTGGTCGCCGACGCGGGTGTCCGTGGGGCTGTGTGGCGATGGGTCTGGGACGCTGTTGGAGGAGGTTATCGGCACGCGGTACTGGCTTGTTCTGGCTATCCTTTCGCTGTCGTGCTGAAGCCTCATGCCAGGACCCTGCAACCTTGCGCCGCTGAGAGAAACTGGGGATGAGGACAAGAACGCTGGTGAAGAAGCCAACTGGGTAACGTCTGCCTTGTCGTCCGCAACGATGTTCATGTCCACCAGACGGCGTAACGTATGCCGATTTTCAGGGTCGTCCACGAGCTGCAACATGGTTTCGGAGAGCTGAAAGGTCATGACGGATGGTTGAAGAGCCTGTGCGTGGTACATGTGGTGTGAGGAGAAGTCGACGTTCCGCGACGAGTGGACCTGGAACTGATTCATCATCGGCGACATTTGGGTCGCTTCATCGACATCGGAGTCTTGATACGACTCATCGGAAGTGCTCTCTGGTGGTTCGCTCGCTGGCGATCTGGCTATCCTCGAGGACGATTGCATCCAGGTGGAATATTCAATTTGCGGATGTGAGGGCTGGAGCGTCTGTCAGATATTTCGACGAGGAACGGGGTCGCTACCCACCCAGGAGCCTCTCCTTGGCGTGTGGGTCCCATGAGGTGGCGCATCAGCGATAAGTAGTGTCGAAAGGTCGCAGGAAGAGAAATTGTTGGGTCTGGACGCGCCGGTGGCGTACGGCGATAATGCGTGCGATGTGGTGCGCTGGGACGACTCGGGATACGCGATGGGTGGACCGGCCATTGGGGCGCGCTCGTGACCGAACGTGAGACGTCGTTGCAAAATATCAGAGTCCAGTTGAGTGGAATCCTGAGTGGGACAGGAGTGCAAGAACTGAACGCTGATATTTTGAGCGTTCTCGCCGGCCCCGAGATAAGGATGAAACTGAGTTTCGCAGGGGAGAGGAGCCAAGAGATGGGGAAGAATATTTTGTTCGTCCGAGGCGGAGGGATGTCTCGAGTGGGGGATGCGCGAAGGCCCGTTGGAATAGTAGGTATTACTGGTCGAGTGGTCCATGGATGGAGGGAAGCTGGAGGGGGATCATGTTGTGGTCTCGACGTGCCAAGTCGGGACCTACCAGAAGATGCCAGACACTATCGTGGAAAAGGGCAAACACTAGGAATAAAAAAACGCGGGCGCTCTAACGATCAGCTTGGCTGAGGTGGCGTCGAGGGGAGATTTTGGGAGCAGAGACGCATCCTGGGTCCAGATAAAGGGGGAGCAAGGCATGGACGCAGCACGGAGGGTAATGGCTAGCCATGAGGAGAATTCGGCGAGTGGGATAACGGGGCGCCTCTCGCAAAGTCCATGCGGGATGTTACCACACCGCAAAAAGTTCATCCCCCGGTTTGGACAAGCCATCCCTAATTGACACATCTCCAGGCAAATTAACAGCCTATGAAACGCAAACGGCAAAGGTGTCAGATAAAGCGAGGCGATGGTTTGTGGAAGCCCCTGGCGACTGACACATCACCCAGAATCAAGATGCACAATGTTCATTGACACATATCAGCGAGGCAGTACCAGTACGTGCCCGCGATCCCTGCTGTATGGTTGAGATTCAGAAGAAGCGAGACAGACAGTAATCATTGGCTGGCATTATTACCGCTCAGCGTTGTCCCTAACCTCCACAATGTGGGTCAGTTCAGTGGGCTTGTCTTCCTCGTTTGCTTCCCTGCTGGATCACTGGGCACCCTAGAGTTTATTACAACTCCGCGAATGCGGCGTGGCGACTCGGTCGTTCCAGTGATACTCCACCTACAAGGTTTTGCGAACAAAGAATGGCTCTCATACATAAATATAACATAAACTGAAACGCCACATCGCTGCCTGCGGAGGGGATCACGCCCAGCCACTGGAGACCGTTCTACCCACCCGATCACACCCGGAACTTCGTCCGACGGATGAGTACAGCATTCCCCTAGTCGGGAAGCCTCAAACGCTCAGTCGACGCGACCGCGCGTGGGACATTACGCCCGTTCTCTCGATCCAAGCCTTGTCCATTTTCTACGCCTGATTTCCGGGTATGAAATAGCCATGTGCATGCGTAATCCAAAATTTAATATCCAAGGTCTGTGGAAGCATCGAGTTGCGGCGAACCAGCCATTCGTCATACGAAGCCTACCTGACCTGCGTAAACTCATCGACTCTGCTTCGTTATCAGAAGGGGTTTTGGATCTTGGAAGTGGTCTTCAGCCCGCGTGTGTCCCCGGCTTCCAAGTTGGACCCGAAAAGTTCAAGGTTTTCCTGGGCTTTGAAGTCACGCGAACTGCGTGAGGACGTTCCGTGGCACTCGGTGGCGCAGACCATGGCCTCGACCGTTGTCCTGATTGTCTGCCATCAGGCGTAACAGTTGTCTCAAGACGTCTAAGCACAGGTAATTTCTGAAAGGGGTCAGCATCTCGATAACCGGCCCACGAGGAGGCTCACGTGCGCCGGGCAAGGCTCCTGTTTCATGGCCCACTTATTCCACCATCCATTTGCTACGGTATGTATCCGCGTTGCACGCACACAGATATCCGGTCCAAGGTCCTCTGACGTCGCCGTGTTCGTCACGGGCAAGCGAGAGGGAGACATGGTTCCGGAGATTTCATGACCGTCGAGTTCCTCGATTTCGTCCGTCGAGCATATGCTAAGTATGTCCCTGAGGTCGGGCCCACCAACGTCTGTTTCAACGGGCGGGGGAGTTCCGCGAACAAGAATATTTCCCAACTCAGCCTCACGGGGTGATGCGCTGCGTTTACGGAAATATGAAGAACGCCGCTTGGTTGCCAGAGGACTTGAGATGATGTCAGCGCCGAAATCGTCTGTGCTCTGTGGCGATACTCGAAATGAATGTGAACGCCCAACGGGAGAAGAGAGGTCGGGGGTGGTCAATCGGAAATATGAAGGAGGTGGCGACACATATCCATCCTCTTGATGAACGGGTTCTGATGGCTTGGCTTGAAGATGATCGTGACGGGGATCAGCATTCTCCTTCCCGTGCATTGCAATTTTGCTTCGATGGTGTGGAAGAGCAACGGCTGAACCGCTAGGTAGCTCATCAAGGGTGAGGGATGTGCGTCCCTGCCTTACAGCACGAGGGTGGTATAGACGCGATCGCTGCCCCACATCGGAGCCAGTGCCCTCAGTCTTGATCCGTTTCACAGCCAAGTCGTCATCTACAACGTCATGCAATGTCCTTTTGCCGCTGTTTTTCCCTGCCTTCCTCGTGGGTGCTGAATTACCACGAGTGTGTCCTGATCTGGGCTTAGGAGCTGGTGCGGTATTAAGTGGCAGATCGGCACGAGGGATCCAACGCGCTTCTTACAGAAGAAATGTAAAAGGCCGATGCCTTGGCCTGCTTTAGCCTTTCCTTTGCCTTTGTCGGTGCTCGGGCGATTGAGATTGTCGAAATGAAGCGGAGGTGACTTGGACACGCGAGGGACGAAGCCCGGATTAATATCTACTATTGGCAAGAGTGTGATCGGGTCCAGGTGTCCGTCTGCGAGCCGTTTCGCTAAAGAAGGTTCCAAGACACTGACATTATCGTCATCAGCCGGACGCAGCAACAATGGAAAATAACGCCACCTTCCGATATATGCCTCTGTTTCAGCATCCATGACATGCTCTGCGGAGATATCCGTCAGGCAGACGAGCCTCTCGTCCAAAGGGCAATAAACCCGCTGATGCAAAAATACTTTCTCGGCCAAGTTGAATGCCTCGAGATAACCCTTTGGCACTGATTTCTTTCCTTCCAGTCTCAAGGCCCTCACGAGCTGATCCACGTTACGGTACTTTCTCAGCAGGGTCCAGGCGGTCTTCAGCCCGACACCAGGTATACTGGGAAGATAGTCACAACCGCTGAGTATTGCCATGGCACGAAATTGGGAATCTGTCCAGCCCAGCAATGATATGCCTGCGTCGGCAGCTGTTACGGACCCGAAATCGTCTCTGGATATTGCCGTAATGGTGCTCGAGACTGAATCGAGTTTAAAGAGCACTTTGCGGCAGCCAAAGACGAGTAGATCGGAGTCCTCTGTGATGATGCCATCGACAATCCCAATACGTTCCAAGTAAGCCATCTGAGCGTCGGCTTCGTACGGCGCGACCACGTATTGAATGTCCTCTGCCTGAAGTACCTATTTAAATAAGGAGGTGTGCATGACAATTCAAAACCGAGACGCTCACTTTGATGAGCTGGTATGCCATTTGGGGAGTCACGTCGATGCATTTGACATAAAACTCCCGAGCTTGATTGTGTTTACCCTGTGCGGCAAGAAGATTCGCTTTAGCGAGGTTGTCCTTCCTGCGCTGCTTCCTCTCGTTCTCCGTGCCTTTCTTGGCGGGAAGTGGCCCGCCGTCGAAAACCACGTAGGGGCGTATGTTGTGGTGACGCAAGAGTCGAACTCGATGCATGGCATAGTCGACATACCTGACCGGTCACGTTTGACCACCGTGAATCTATGGACAAAACTATAGGGACACGCTGAAGACTGAAGACCCACTTTGTCGTCTTCTTTCCGGTGGCGAGCTCGGTGGCACAAGCATAGACACCACGATGTAACCAAACGTATGCGTCGACCGCCAGCGTCTGACCGGCGAATTCAGACAAGTGTTTGTTGACCTGGATGGACTTGAGGAGGGGAAGTAGGCCTGAGATACCCATTGGACCTTGATGTCGTCAGACGAGGAAGAGTATGGACATCAAGACGCTCAGAGTACAAAGGGTCACGTCGCGAAGACTTCGGCGGTAAATGTGTAGTGCAAATAATGCTAAACAGACGCGACGCGACGCGACCAATGAAATTTCGTTTTGCATGCAGGTTGAAAACAGCGTACAGGCCGCATGAAATCGTGTCGAACAAGGTCAAAATCAGTCTTAATTGACAAAGCTGAATGAAGATGACCTGGGGTGGGAACGCACCGAGTTTACGAGGACGCTGTCGCTGAAGAGAATCCGTTGGTGGCTCCAGTCAGCAGCTGCATTTGGAACGTCTCCTCACGCACGGACCCGGATGGAACTACTCCACTGAACCATTGCCAAGGTTTCAATCGGCGTTTCAAGGGCTCTTGAAGGCGTCGCTCGTGTTTGTCAGTGGGAATGCTCGCTCCCGTCGTTCCTTGTCCAAGGGGTGGACCTGAGCATCACAGAATTTCCCTTCAGTACCGTCACATACTGTACCGTTTAACGTCGCACGTTCTGTCTGCTGCTGAGTGTTCTCCCCTCACGTTCTGTTCCATATTGGCGATGTGCGATATGAAACGCTGGTCAGCCGGACCCATGCTCACCAATCCGCTGATTCATATTTACAAATGCTTCAGTCAGCTGCGGCTCTTATAGCGTGGCAGGACTGGCAGGACTTCCAAGGCTTGGCATCTATAGGATAGGTCTGATACGGATATAAAACAACTACGCCGAAACTCGCCTTCGTCCACCCGTCCAGCATGCCTACCGCCAAACCCATCGGCTCGAATGGAGTACCACCGCCCGACTTTAATCTGCCCGTTCGTCTTTGTAAACTATCGCCAACGTCTCTGCTCTGTTGACTTTGATCCGGCTAGTTTCCCGATAGCCCTGACAACATAACCGCAAATCTCTTGCTGCTGCTCGGACAGTCGCCCAACCCGTGAGCCATCCCACGCCGTTTCCATATCCCGCTCACTGCGATCCAGTCGTCTCAAGTTCATATACCAATGTCTCGCCAAGCATATGCATGCCTTCGTCAGGGAGACCAAGTGCGTCATCTCGCTTGAAGAGTTCCAGCTCTACTAAATCCTAATCCGTTCGACGAATAGCCTCTCCACGGACGAATGGATGACTGCGGTTGAATTCCTGACTCGTGTTGGCCAGGCGAGCACCCCTTTGCGTCAGGAGATGATCCTCCTCTCAGATGTGTTCGGCGTTTCGGCCTTGGTCGACGCTCTCAACAACCCCGTCGGTGGTGGTGCGACGGAAAACAGCGTTCTTGGCCCCTTCTTCACAGACGATGCCGAGGACAGTGAGTCTCCGCCCCGCGTTCGTCTGTGATACACGGACCCCCTAATTCCCACATTCCCACAGTCGAGTTTGGTGGATCGATCGCGTCCGAGGGCAAAGGTGATTACTTGTACGTCGAAGGCCGGGTCTTGACAACGGAGGGGAAGCCCATCGCGGACGCCGTCATCGACACCTGGGAGGCAGATCAATACGGTATGCACGATTGACGCACTCGTACCTGCCACCGTGCGCTCACCCGTCGACAGGGCTCTACGACAATCAATATGCTAACAGGACCGGTCCGGACTGTCGTGGCCGATTGCGTACCACGAAAGATGGCAGTTTTGCGTATCGTGCCATCGTCCCCCCTGCTTATTCCGTTCCGAGCGACGTGAGTGCCTCCTTTGATATTACAAATCATGGCAAATCCTGATCGTTGCTTGAAGGGACCCATCGGCGATCTGTTGATCTCACAAGGCCGTCACAACGTCCGCCCAAGTCACATACATCTTATGGTACAAGCTCCCGGTTACCACAAACTCGTCACGTCGTTCTATCCAGACGACTGTGAGTATGTCAATAGTGACTCTGTCTTTGGGGTCAAAAAGTCCCTTGTCGTGGTACGTGTCGCGTTCTTCCAAAACTTTTCAGTTGGTCATGATGGTCCTCGTGAACAGAAACTGGAACAAGTAGATGACGAAGAGGAAGCCCGTAAACGGGGATTCCCGAAGGGCAGCTCGTTCAAGCTTTTGAAGCGTGACATCGTCCTGCTCACAGAAGAACAATCGCGTCTCCTCCGGGAGCGAGCCGTCGGCGAATCTCAAATCTTAACCAACTGACATGACTACCCATGACACAAATGCTGTATTCCCTGCGCTTCAATAACCAGTCTCCCAATGTACCTGTACCCAGTATTTCCGTGTGTATACGATGTAACGTCCACGACATCACCTGCTTTGCTCTTACAAACGTTGATGCTCTGTAACAACATGCCCTGCAGGTACACAGTCGAAAATCGATTTCAATGCGTGAACATGCCTTCGCAACAGAACAAATAGGCATGATTTTACTGGGCAAACAATAATGGACGAGACGTTTCCCATGGAAGCTGTAGGTCAACGCGTCAGATGTCGGGCAACGATATGTTCTAGCCAGGTCTAGATCCGCCGACAGAGTGTGACCCGCGCGTTCGTCGGTGCTATCGTAATCCCAGTCTTCCATCTCAGCAACGCCTCTCTTTGCTCCTCGAATGTCTTTTTTGCGAGGTCGTCCGGAATTCGGATCACATACCGACGCACGACGCTCGCAATGGTGGCGAGCGCTTCTGCGAGTGCAAACCGCTGGCCGATACACGACCTCGGACCGCCGGAGAACGGGAGGACTGGGAAGCACGCAGGTAAATCGACGGACACCTGGGACGTGGGACTATGGGACTTACATGCGGTTCTCGGCCACTGATAAGTCTCAGTGTCGATGAAACGCTCAGGCTTGTACTCTTCGGCATCTTCTCCCCAATACAGAGCTTCCACGAGGCCAAGTTTAGCCCTACATGTCCAGTTCAGTGCGAGGGTAACTCACGGTTCATGTGCAGCCCCCATATGTCTATGGCGACGAGGCTCCCCGCCGGAATAGCCATGGTAAACTTTCCGGTTTCGACAGAAGGACCCTCTTTGGATCCAGGAGTGAAATGGGTACCAGGTAAGATAGAATCCTTATAAACGTCTTTTGATACACGGGGCACGGGAGGGTACAATCGAAGTGTTTCGCGGAGGCAAGCCAAAGTGTATTCCTTTGCAAACTGTTAGTATATGCCGATGGGGCCAAGAAAAACGGGGAAATCTGACAAGTTTATCCACGTGTTCTTTATGGTTCTGTTGGAGTTTCGATGGGCAATTCGTCCATACAGAAAATGACGAAGCTTACTGTCGCCATTTGTGCAACAGGTACGTCTGCTGGCCATACGCGGATGACTTCTTCGTAGACCTTTTTCTGACATTCCGGGTAAAGGGCCAATAGTACAAATGCAAAAGAGAGGGCATGAGCGGTGGTCTCTGGGGTTAGACGTCAATTTCCCGCTGACATAAGTTATGAGAAGGTGAGATCAACCCACCGTGTCCAGCGAGAAGGACGACCTAAACATAGAGGGGTGACTGAGCGGCGAAAGGTGACTATATCATTTATGTACGCACAAATACGTTGGAGAGGACTTCACCCTCGGTCAGCCTCTTTGAGGCTCCTTCCTGGTTCAAGTTAGCCTCCACGAGGTTTCGTAACAATGATGTGCCCGACGCTCCCGAGGGTTCGCCAGATGTAACTTCAGCGCAAGCAGAGGCTACGAGGTCAAGCATGTGGGTTCGTAAATCTTCAAACGCAAGCTTGCTCCGCAGTGCGTAAGACGACAGATAAGGTACTCTGACCAGCGACAAGAATTGGTAAGACCAGTCAGGAGCTAAACTTCTGAAGATGACAGAGCTAGCAGAGTCCATAAACGCAGATCGAAATGGGAGCTTGCAACCGGGAGGTGGCTGCGCGTCTGGATCAGCAATCCAGGACATCCGTATACCGAAACCCGCGGAAGCAATTATGAGAATAGTTGCCTGCAACCAGTTCAAACCCAACTCCGTAGATGTTGGATTGCCTCCGTACCTGTTCCATAGATTGGACTAAATTCACGGTGACATCTGAGCCAGAAGAATCGAGTTGTTCAAACCATTCGTTTGCCACGCGCAGAGCTTCCGACCAAGCAAGTGCAACGTTTGCCTGAACATAACCATGTCAAACAAACAACAGGAAATTGGCCGTGCAAAAGTCTACTCACCTCATTGAAAGCTGACATCGCGACTTGACGGTGGCGCTTCCAGTCAGGTCCCTCTAGACTGACAAGATTTCCCCCGCAAAAGTTGAGCACCTCGTACTGAGTAACGTCTTTTGGAAAAGTGTGTCGATCAGAAGTGACAAGTTTCAATGCTTCGGGGTCTGCGGACCAGAATATTGGTTGAGCTGCCGCGATGTCGACGGATGCAAAGGTCGTGGATTTGAATTTCCTGTATACTATACGTTTGCTCATTTACAATGATATGGATGCGATGAAGAGAGAAAGACGTACGAGTGAATCTTGCTGCATAGTATCCACCCATGCCAGGTCTAGGGAATGTGGTTCCAAGCACAAGAGCTATGGGGCCGAACGGTTTAACCCATAGCGGTATCCGGCCAGGACAATCCCTACGTGGAGGTCGGCCTTTGCATAACCACGGGCACGGAGATGGCAATGTAGACGTACTTCACCCTTGCAAAGGCTGCTCGTATCGAGATTACTTTGTCGACGACGAGCTTGCAGACTACCAGAGTGATTGCAGATACAGCCCAGCGGTAAAGCGACGTAGGTAAGACTTCCATGCTGCACGGTGAAGCAATGCGTCGCACAGAAAGCTTGAGGTGGCGTGGAGGTATTTAATAAAAGTGATCCGAAATGTGCCATATACCCATTCACTTACCCAGCCACTGATAGACGGTCTGCGTGATATCCAGTGTTGATGGGATCACCAGCGCGAGGTCAACATAACGACATTGGCGATGACCTGGGAAACTTGCATCAAATGCTTGTGTCAGAGATGTCAAGGCGACGCCGTATCGACCTATCGAGCGTGAGTTCAAGCGTCGTCCAACGACGTGTGTGGCTAACTACTACTGGTAGTCTACTACTTTGCGGAGCGTACTCACACATTTCATAGACTCCCAGCCATGATTATCTTAGGTCTTTTCACGCGCCAAGTCCGGCTATTTCAAGTTGGCGTATACTTAGAATCTGTCGTAAGCATGGGGCATCCCGCCTCCTTTCATGCCTCGCAGGAACACAAGGGATAACACTAGGCGACGGGTTACGGTGTGTCGTTTGAGTCGGTGGTAGGTCCTTTCGTTCCTTGATGGTCCTGACCAAAACGCAGTCGCGTTTCGAACGTGTCTGCACTCTAGCATGAGTATATAAACTCCACGCCCTTGCGCTATCTGTTCACTAATCTGTCATGTTTTCGTTCACTTCTCTTTCCTTTCTGTCCAGCGTGCTTCTGGCAAGCAACGCGTCCGTTCTCTCACTTGACACCGACGGTTCAGACCCCACTGCTTCCTTCAAGGGCTTTTCATTCGCAGCAAAGGCAACCCCCAATGCCAACAAGGGACTATCCGATAACCACAGTTTGGTTAACGATGCCAACATGGAGGTACGTCACTCTACCCTTCTTGGCCGTACAAATATTACACTCTTTCATTTAGTACACCGGAAAGGTGAATGTCGGTGGCCACGGTACCCAACTTCACTTTCCCTATTTGTACGCGACCCATTTCTTCTTCAGATTTTACCCTCATCGTCGACACCGGCTCGAGTGATCTCTGGGTGACTGGAAACCAAAAGCTCAAGCTCAACAGCACGACCAATACTACCGTGAACCTGACTTATGGTATTGGTTCCGCATACGGCAACATCGCCTACGGTCCTGTCTCTTTCGGTGGCTATCAAGTCGACAGCCAGGCCTTCCTCAGTGTCTCCAAGGTAAACGATCAAGACGCCGAGGGTATTATCGGTCTCGGTTTCAACGGCCTCTCCGCCATTGAGCGCACGGCGAAGAGCACATCCGCCCAATCCGTCATGGCCAACATGTTCGCGCAGCACCCCTCCATACCTCACTTGCTCGGCCTCGCGCTCGAGCGATCTGACGACGGCGAGAACACCGCAGGCGGTTACCTCTCCATCGGCGAATACGATCCTGATTACAAAAACGTGAGCTATACGCCCAAGATTCCCGTCACACCGACGTCCGGCTCCCGTTGGACGATCGCGATGGACGCCATGACGGTCAATGGCAAACTCTATCCCCTCGCTTCGGGCGTCAAGGGCACGAAAAAAGGCCAGGCGATCGCGCTCATCGACAGCGGGACCAGTCTGGCGTACATCCCAAACGACGCCGTCGATGCGATCTACAGCCAATTCAACGGATCGGTGCACGTCAAGACCAGCAATCAGGACGCGTGGTTCGTTCCCTGTCTGGCACAGGTCAATCTCTCGTTTACGTTCGCGTGCGTCGCCTCTTCGTTTCGTTCATTTGATGCGTCATGACACGCTCGAGGTGCACGTAGGAACATCGCATATCCGATCAACCCGATGGAACTGAGTTCCCCGGTGAGAGTCACCGACCGAAACGATCAGTACACGGTCTGCGTCGGCTCGTTTCGACCACCGCTAGACGGTACCCAACACGAGCTCGACTTTTTGCTGGGCGACATTTTCATGCGCAACGTCTATTCTGTGTACGCGTTCTTTTTCCTCCTCTCGTCGGACTACTCCCATCGACTTTTTGACCGCTTACCCTTCCTTTTCCTCCCCTCGATCGTGTAGGTTCAATTTCGGAAACGGGTCTTCCAAGGGCGACAACAACGCCGACGCCAAGGGCGCTTCCATCCAGCTCCTTTCGCGCACCAACAGAGACCAAGTGTACGCCGGCTTCGTGGGCCATCGCAAGAACTCGCTCAGGGTGTATCCGCCGCTGTTCGATCTGAGCAAGCTTCATACCAACGGGTCAACAGACGGAGGCGGGCGGTTGGAGCCGCCGTCGGTGACTTAGACACAGGTGGTGCTGGCGATGGACTACGAGTACGGAAACGCAGTGAGGCACCGTGAAGCCAGAGTCGAGGCCCATGGGATTGGGCTTCGGAGAAGATCGAATGAGAGAAAAATCGATAGCCGATTCGGATACATGTAATGTTCACCAGGAGGCGCTGTGCGTCAACTGACCGTACCGCGTTGGATCGTCGGGACGATCCTGCCTGTCATCGGTCATGCTTCATGGTTCGGTACGACTCGCATCTGGGCTCATTCGAAACAATGGGTAATTCTAAGAACTATGACTACTAGTAACGCATGAGGCGGCAGAAGATACACTATCAGGAGAATCATTATATACGACGGAGACAGAAGAACAAGTGCAGAATGAGTGGAAAGAAAAAAGTATTGAGGTGGGACGAAAAAAAAGAAAGTGAGAAACGAGGACGAAATCAAGTCGCTGGACGAGGAAGTAGCGGGGTGTCACGGGATAGGCAGGTAGTGTAGAAAAGAATTGACGGACGAGGAACGGATGATATGCTATATGTATGGACGGAATTGCTGCTTCTTGATATCCTCTCAAACCAAAAACGTGAATCGTGCAAAATCGGTAAGTCGCAAATCCAAGATGTGAGCGGAAGACAGGCGAGAAAAGAGCGGGCCCGGGACACGAACGGAAAAGAAAAAAAATGAAGTCCCCATCAGGGACCTGCCTGGTGGAGCTGCGTGATGAAATCCATGTCGTCACTCCCACCAAACGTTGACGGACGACTCTCGTAGCTCGTGACGCGGGGTGTCATCCTCAGCGCACGCAAAGTCTCTTCTACATCGTCAGAAGGATCCTCCTCACCAATTGTATGTCGGTCCCCTTGCCCCAATTCGGTCCCTTCGTCAGACTGACCATGACTCTCAGACGCGGACGAAGACCGCGCCCCTTCATCATGCGCCTGCAGCATCGACAGGGGTCGTGCACTCGGGGGAAGTGGGAATTCAGAGAGCCCCGATATTCGCGACACATCGGACATCGTCATATAGCTCGCTCGGACGGCATTAACCGACACCAATCCCAGTCGCTTCGTCGTGGGGCTCAGGAAAGCTGAGTCGCTTTCATCGTCCTCGTCTTCTTGAATAGAGAGGTGCGTCGACACGCGAATAGGCGGTTGGATGGGTGTGGGGGCCGTGGCAGCTTCAAGGTGTCCATGCTTGATGGGACGTCCTGTCGTCGAACATTACGTGTCAGCAAGGTTCCCCCAGACCCAAATGAATATTTACCAAACGTGTCGTTGTCGTCATCCTCCACTGGGCTTTCCAAGACAGACGAGGTGTAAAATGAATTGACATCTTCCGGGATAATCAAGATAGGCTCAGCGGGGGATTCGCTTCCCTCTTGAATGGGTAAATGAAGTTGCGAAGATGATTCCATAGGAGGGGGAGATGACGAACGGGCTAGGTCCATGAACACAAATTTAGTCCCGCTCGCGCTGGAGTGGTGGTCCTGGGATTCGCTCCCCTGAAGAAGCACAGGATCGGAGGGTGTCCGCGAGGGATCTCGCAAACTGTTTACTTCCTCACTCAGTTTGCAAACAAGATGAGCGAGCGGGCTGCTGGATGTTGAGCCTTGAACGTCCGTCGGCACCTGGTTGATCGTCATACTTAATTCCGGACGCTGACCCCCAGAAGGTTTGTAAAAGAGGTCCTGAAATTCGTCGAGATCGTCGGGATTGTTGAATGCGGACATAACCATCTGAATAGTCGAATTGGTCAAGGATGGAACGGTGGTCAACGCCAGTGAAGATGAATCCCGTTCCTCAGATTGCAGGACAGCGGCTTCGCACGACGGCGTTTGTTCCTCGGGGGATGGCAATTCGACTGCTGGCGGCGATTCACTTTGCATTTCGGCTTGCTTGGTTTCTGGGACCTGCACTGGCCGTAGAGATGAGGCATACACGAGCGCCTCGCCGACACCATACTGCTCAAAATCAGCATGACTGAGGGATATATACGGAGAGGGATTGCGTCCTGTTCTCGTGGTGTCTTGGCCCTCTGACATAGCACTTTGACTTCCCGCATTGGCCACTTTTTCAAACTGCACCGTCGCAGACCGGTATGGATGTGCGATGGGAGCGATCGGTGGATGGATGGCTGGGCGAGGTGGTAACCGATGTCTCAGGCTGACATCGTTGGCCCCGTCGAGTTGGGGTAGGTTGGAACCAATGCTTGATGGATGCGGGCCTGCATACTCAGAGGACTTGTGCGTATGCTTTGACGACCAGGTGTTCTCTTGATCCTCATCCTGATGTGGAGATCCGGACATGGCGAAGGTACCCTCGGGAGGTGATGAAGAGATTGCAATGCCGACTTCACCAACTGGAACACCCAGGGATAGGGGGACTCCGTCCATGTCCGACACTCGCTCAGCACTGGTAGAATGGCCAATGATAATCGTGCCTTGCACATCGACTCTTGACGACGATGGTACCTGTTCGTCCGTAGTATAAGAATCGTCTTGACCGATTCCACAGAGGGCGCCGGCTTTCAATAATGCTGCTTTGCCCCACGAACCATTTCGAGAGTGGCCACGCGGCGGAAGATTGCGAGATGATTTGGAAGAATTAGAAGTGGTTAGAGAATGTGAATGTGAATGAGAGTATGCGCGTGAGTGGGAAGAGTGAGTGTGTGAATGCGCTGATTGCGAATGTGAATGTGAATATGCCTTAGAATGAGAAGAGGAACTACTTGGTTTGGTGACATGCACGACTGGCATGGTGCTTTGGCTTCCGAGCAGCGTCCGCACAGCGAGAAATTCGAGATTCAACTGAGCTTTGCTACTTTCCGAAGCATGGCGGCCAAGGCGACCGTGTTTCTCACCGAGAGATTTGGAGCGTGCGCGTGAAAAAGAACGAGTGTGTTTGTTTCCTAATGACCTGGTAGCTTGTTGTTTCCACTGAGCTCGCTGTTGCTCAAGCGTCACCCCCTCATCGAGAATCCTACCGTTAACCTTGAGTTGAGAAGATTAGGACACAACAGGAACAGTCAACTTACTGTTCTAAAGAGAGAGGTGGGTCTGGAAGACGAATTTCACTATCGGGAACACGGTCGGGCGGTGGAGTTGGTTGATCCACGAGCGTTTCCAAAGCGGGTTCAAAGCCAGCGTGGGGGGCAGCAGACGTCGAAGGTTCACCGGATAGATCCACCGCAGAACGTGATCTTGCAAGTGCGGGAACTGTATGCTTGATGTTTGAAGCGGTTGAAAGAACCGACACCGCGCGAGGACGTGGAGCCGGAATGGAGGGAAATGTTACTCCCAAGTTCCTACTCGGTTCAGCTTCTACAGGTCTACTGACGGGAGGATCATGCACAACCCTGTCAGTGGCTGTACTTGGGCGCGGTGCCTGCTTGACCTTGAAACGGGGGGAAGGAGAAAACAGTGCATCCCACCAAGTTTCAGCCGATAACCAACGTTCCTGTCCCTTGGACTTCGTTGAGGGTCTCCTTCTGATAAGCGACCTGAGGCGGGTGGGTGAACCCCCAGAGGCCAAGTTTGGAGTAGACACGGAAGTTTTGAGCTTGGACTGCGAGAAAAGCGGATGGCTTTTGGGTGTTTCGTGTCCATGGTGCGAAGACGATATTCGAGTGTGCACGAGTTCTATATCGGCACCAGACCGGGAATACTGGGGATGATGTTTCAAAGGTTGAGAGGAAGCATGACGCAACCGGGGGCCAGTATCGATGGTTTTTGGGTATGGTTTTGCATAAAGAGAAGTGGAATATGCATAAGGGTGCCGAATCTGGGGGTGCAACGGATGAAAATCCACTGGAAGGGCAAGCTGTGATTCTAGATCCGGGTTTCCAACAAGGTCACGCTGTCGCGGAGGGGATTGCTTGGATGGGGAACGGTTCGTTGCGTCCGTGTTGGTAAAAGCGGAGCGAGAAGGAGTCAGGGGTGAATAGGAAGAGTAATAATAGTCCTCCCCGTCGGTTCTGAGTGGAGAAGGGATGGAAGCAGGGTTCGCGAGATGTGCATGAATTTTACCACCGTCAGGAAGCCATCTTCCGGGGACAACCTGGGAAGGGACGAGAAGATCTTGTCGAGTGGGAGCTCCGTGAGTGGACCTTCTTTTCGAGCTGAAAGCGAAAAAGGTAGTAAAGCTGGATCGCTTTGGGCGAACTGAAGGAGGGATAGAGCGATTGGATAGGCTTGGGGATTCGCCTATGCCACCGTCTGGAATGAGGAGGGGGGGCAGCGAATCGGATGGTGCGGTGTTCGCGCGTGCGCGTGAGAGGTCCGGGAGATCAGGATGACGTCGGTGATCGTTTTCACGGTGTACCGATGGTGAGTTTCCTCTGAAAGGGTCGAAATCCGGGTCGCCAAGACGGTCGTGAGCGACGGGCTTTTCGTGTGCGTGTTTTTCCTGATTGCGGGTTCGCGATGGGGAATCGGACCTATGACTCGATCCAAATCCGAGACGGGCAGGCAACAGGCACGAGAGCACGCTGGAGCTCTTGAGGACCATCAAGGCCGGGTGATGTCGCGTCGGAGGGAGACGGGGCAGAACAAGGGGGAAAACGCGAGGAGGCGAGGGAGCGGGACTGGGTGAGCATTCAGAGCTGGAGGCGGGTGAGCACGACGTCGGCGGTGGCGGGGCGGGGGGGGGGCGGGACACTTACCGGGAGGTGGGCCATGGAGGGAAGAGATTGTCCTCACTGTGTCGCACAGCGGCGGGGTCGTTTTTGCCGACGAGTTTTAGTAACTCAAACTCTTTCACAGCTGACATCATTTCCCACGCGCAACTGCTTGACTGATCGTCTCCCATGACAAGCCACACGCATCGCACACCGCTCCGTCGCGTATCCCAGGGCTCCCTCTTCGCCCTCTCCCGCTCGGAACACGACCCAGATGCACCGCACGGACTCGGTTTCATCGATCCAGTCATGTCCGAGCTCGTCGACGAGGCAGAGGCGCTCCAGGCAAACGTAGACAACCTCCGTCGCCTCAGCGACTCCCTCCGATCCTTCAACGAGGGCTTCGCAAGCTGGCTGTACGCAATGGACATGAACGCCCTCACCACCGACTGGCTGCAGGTGCGTGCGATCGCAGACCACCCACGACCCAAAACGGACGCATATATGCGCAGGCTCCGACGGACGTTTCGTTCCAGCTGGCGGCGAAACGTGCTGCAGAGGATGCCCGGGCCGCCGAAGCCGCAATATCCGCTCCGCCTCCGTCCGCCGTGCCAGACACAACCATCGGCACCGAGGTGGACAAGACCACCTGCAACGAGACCGCCGACTACGAAACGACGTTCGCCACCGCAACGTCTGCCAACACAAAGTCAGCACCACCCAAGGCTGTTCCGAAGAAGAAAGGAAAGCCAAAGCTGACCGCCAAGGAAAAGAAGGAACGAATGGTACCTCCGTATCGTACTCGGGTGGCTGGAGCTCATCACATACTACTCAGATGGCAGTCGAAAAGATTGTCATGTGTCTCCCGCTCGAGTTCCGCGGGAGCGATCCTGTGCGTGCCTCCTGCACCGACCGCGGAAACAAATTAATGACCCACGTCGTGCAGGGACTTCGCCGAAACATGGAAATGGTCATCGAGTTCATGATCGACAGCGACGGTCGTGGCGTTAAACGTATGTATCCATCCGCCTTCCCATCTTATCCTCCGTTCACTCCTGCAGTTATCGAGCTTATCGTACCGCCTGACCTCAACCAAGCTCGAGTGAACAAATGCCTCATCGCTCTCGTGAACCGGAAAATCGTGCACAAGGATAATTCCTCGGTAAGCACGACCCATTTCTTTTCCCACTTCCTATAGCGAATATAATCACCACAGGGTTCGGTGCTGTATCACTGGCATGGACTATCTTGACGATCTATCCGATTTGAATGTATCGTTCCACACCGAATACCGACATGTCTTCCTTACCCTTCCCCTGTTATACGGGCGCGCTGCATGGCATCGCCACATTCATGCAGCCATGGGTGAAATAAACGGCCCAGGAATTAGAGTTCCTCAAGTTTTGATCCACTTGATCGACAAAGTTTACGCTTCACAAACGATGGCATGTGCACTACTAATAACACCGGCAGAACTAGGATTTGAGAGCCGCCAGCCCTAATAACCTAGTTTTTACATCCAAATATTTCTGAACTTGCACCCATCGATCGTGGTATGGTGGCTGCCCATAGCTCCCAGGCTCTACGGAAGTGACGTTAGGAAAATACGCAGCCAAAAATGCTGCCACAAAAAGAGGATCGTGGATCGGCGACCTCTGGAAATAGATCGCCACCAGAGTTTCACTGCAGACATCCATGACTTTTTCGTCCGGGACCTCCGTGCCGTCCAGAGACAAAAGAGCCTCCTTCAACTTCGGGCAAGCAGTGCAGAGAGATAGCAACCCTTTAAAGGTAACATGTTTCTCGGATGCCGCATCCATAAAATTCAACCTGAGCTCCTCTAGCAAAGGCCATCCACGAGCCAAGCTTGCTAATTCGTCGTCGTCGAGGATAATGGGATTCTCCGTACTGATCAGCAAGTTGCGGAGATTACGGAGGAGGGTAAGGGGTTGGAGGACGTCATGCGAAAGACCACGCTCGGTACCGCGTTCGAACTGAGTATCCCAGTCCAACTCTGACCAACAGCTGAGTGTAACTGACCTGAGAGACGAGCATCGTGGACGAGAAACGAGGGCCGTCAAGAAGGAATGGGTGAGCTGAGGAGCCGGTTTGTGCAGGAAAGAAATGGTGAAATTTGCGACAGCGAACGTCTGACCATCGGGGCGGAGGAGGGCAGCCACGCAGCCAAGATCCACTCCGTTTAACGTTATTTCCTTCACATTAGGGAATGGGGTGTCGGAATGAGAAATTGAACAAAGTTGTTCTGTTCGCGGTCCTATGTATGGGAGTTGGAGCTGGGTGATTTGCGGGGACAGGACAAGATGTCGGAGAGCGTCGCCGTCTATTTCGCATCTGACAGCAAGACGGCCAAGGTTTTCGAAACCGCAGACCGTCCGGGAAAGTGCATACTTGACTGACTCCCAGTCTGGATGAATACCAATTTCAAGGCTGATGGCCGTCAAGGCCGGACAACGCGAGGGCAACGCCTTAAGAAATGATGATATTGCTCTGTGATCGGGTGTATTGCAGTAGAAGCTAAGGGAGGAAAGCTTGGAAGAAAGGAGCGGCTGGATGAGTGTGATTCTGGGATCATCGTCACACATCGGCCAAATGAGCACTGTCAAATTGGGCAGAAGATTCGGTTCAAAGACTGAACATTCCAATAAGAAGACAGAAGGGTAGTCCAGCCGTAATTCAAGTTCCTGAATCCGGTGGGCATAACGACCGATGACATTCCACTCGGGTTCACGTAGGGGATCCCGTAGTTCCTTGTCATGTCAGACGAAGTTTCAAGCGTCAAACGATGAACAACTCACCGATCCCTTTATCACTGTTTCTCTTGGCAGAAAGGTCCGGAGGAGTGGCGCGAGCGAATCCAACTTGCACCAAAGGTAGTTGAGGGAGGGTTCCGAAAACATGCGACATGTTTGAGCCAGGGCAGCCAACGCGCGTTGTCCTTCTTTTTCAGGTGGTAGAACCGTTATAAGAGCATTATCATAGTATGGATACGGCTCTGCAATGTAACCTAGGATGTGGTCAAATAGCTCTGGTACATACAGGGGGTTGCACTTCTGTGGCATGGCCATGGTAGTCGAGGTCCGAGCGCAGTGTTCGTTTAGTTATATAAGCGGTCCCCACGAGTCGCGCAAAGGTTCCTCGACCTCTATCAGTAATCATGGACAGACGAATAACTAAAGTACGACCGAAGCAAACGAAATACAGAACATCGACGCCAACCTAAACAACCTAGTTGGTCTGCGCACCGACAGCCTGTTGCAGCACCTAGATCAATCGACACGACACAAACCAGCAAAAAATACGCACCAGACGTTTCAAGTGCTCCATAAACACCTGCAAGCTAACGTCGTCCGTGAAAATAGCCTGTCCCGCGGCCGTACCCTGCGCAGACCCATACATCGATGCGGACATGTGTGTCGTCGACGGGTTTAGCTTGGACAACAAGAAGCGTGCTTGACTACCCCCTTGATCACAGACAATGTACCGTGGGATCGGGAATCGGTCCGCGAGAAGATCTTGAGCGTCAGCGACGGGCGCTTCAAGAAGCTCCTTGAAATTTTCGTAGCCTTCTTGGTCTTGGTAGCCAGCTTTACGCCATTGGGCGACAGTTTCACCATGGAAGATGAGTATGTGGAAGAAGGTGTCGAGGAGGAGGATAACGTCGGGTTTGATCGAGACACTGTCCAGTAGCACGGGTTGTGGGGCAACATCGAAGGTATAGGACATGAGCGTCGGTTGAATCATGATCAACGAGTTGTTCACATCTTCTTCGTTCAGGATATGTCTGAGAGATGACCGATGTGAGCGCACTCACAACACAATGGAAAATCGCTAGCGTCGCTCACCTGTAAAACGCAGTCTCATCTGGACTGTTGTTGAACACCTGCAAAAATTGACTGCGCCTCAAGTGGAACATGAATTGTGGGTAAATGCTAAAGTTGTCCGTCAACCTAAAGCTTGCCGGGTCCTCCTTCCTGTAGTCTGCAAACTTCTGGCACAACCGGATGAGCATACGATCTAGCCACCTCAATACATCGGGCGAATCGTCGATCTCCGCCTTGAAGACTGCTATTCTGGCCATCAACACAGCCGCCGCCTCTTGATCGAACGAGGCGGCAATGTTGGGTGACCCGGCTTCCGCAAAGTTACGCGCGATGGTCGTCACGCGTAGGCGTTGCTGGCCGGACGAGTGTTGATAATGAGTAACAAACTGAATGAGACCACGTGAACCGGGCTGAAGAGCCTGTCCAGCTGGCGTGACGACCTCAAAGTATACTGCAGCAGATGTTCGGGGAGTAATGCTGTTCAATTTCCATGCCGACGTTTGACCAATTCCTATCTCCGTCTCGCCCACACAAGCTGATTTCTTGCCGGCAGATGTTGCATGTCCAATGAGACCGGAAACTCGGAGTTCTTTGGTGGTCTATAGTGGTGTCTGAGACAACGAAACATAAGAAACATGTGAAAGAAACCATATACCTGGACGTCAAAGGTGGCGTTGAAGCCCATCTGCAGGAAATCTTGATCATCTTTGTTGAATACACGGAGGAAACTTTGCTTGAAAATTGAGGTGGCAAACGAATCAGAGAGAACGATAACACCATTGGTCGAATTGGGCAGCGACTTCATTTCCAAGAGACCAACTTGGTCTAGGCAACCCGCAAACAAATCAACAACATGACTATTATTTGACGCTCTTTTGGCGAGACCCTCATAGAACTACGAACAAAGTCGAATATGAGATGGGTGTTTCACTGGGGAGCACAAACATATGTACCTTGACAGCACGCTTGTAGTGCTTTACGCTATCGCGTTCGATGTCGTGATGTGAACGGATTGGTTCTTTCAGTTCGTTGCTCACCACCATACCAGGACCCTCGGTAGCGGGACCACCAGCGAACAGCATGATACGAGCACCCGTGTTAGGGTATGTAGTCTAACGGGTTATTATAAGCCACGGTCGTTGGGGTGCAAAGAGAAGGCCGACCTCCAACAAGCCAACAGCAACACTGATAGCAACACCGGTGCAGCGAAGCGGACGCTTGTCATTAGCGACAGGCCAGGGGTCACGTGCAAGGGTTTCGAGAATGCCTGTTAACTGGAACTCGCATTGTTGAACAGGGAGGAGGAATCGGGCTGCGCCAAAAGCCTGCTGGGGCATTGGTTGTCCAGGACGAGGAGCGGCACGAGTTGTTGCACTAAGGCCGAGCATGTCTTGAATCTGCTTGGGAGTGTATTCCTTGCCACCACGGAAGACGTACGATTTGCTACACTCTGCATAGCCGATCTCGTGGACTTGAGTCTGGAATGGTATGAGCAATGAGGAGGAGGACCGCGACAGACGCATACCATGGTGCCATAAGTGATGAGACCGACAAGAGCGTAGGGTGGAAGTAAACTGAGGCTGACGACGATGGCATCCCGAAGTGCTTTGAGATCTTCTTCGTCGAGACAGGTGTCTACGACGAGAAGGAAGATTGGGGGCACTTGCGCTGGACGGGAAAGAGTGTACTCGATAGTAGTATATTTTGGGAGGAGTTCAGCGGGCAGGTTCGTGTTCGAAATGTCCTTGTAGTGCGGGGGGAAAGGATTACGGGAGAGACAGAAGGGACATATCCAGAGTTTACCGCGGATGTCGATCTGGCTAATGGGGATAATCAAAGGTCATTTGAACGGGGAAAATCGAGATACCAGTAGGGATTGAGAATGGCACGACAAGGGGGCTTGCACGTGACTGGCTCGTAGAGAACTGGGGGGAGATCCTCGCGGTACTTGAGTGGGGTGTAGAGGGCAGATATGGGCACGACCGTGCGGGTTGCCTCCATGCGCGACGATGGCCAGACATTCCACGAGAGCCGTACGCCTGTGGAAACATTACACACGAACGAAGCATCCAACACGACCAGCACGCACCGTCGCGCTCCTCGACGTCCTCAAAGTTGAGCATGGTAACAGATGGTCGCGAAAGTCGAGCGGGTCGACGTGTAGGCTGACGAGCAAAGCACAAACACAGTCAAACAAATAAGGGTGGCGCCAATTCCGGCCGGGCCGGTAAAGTGATGACTAAGCAAGCCTAACTACCAAAATTCCCAAGTTTCTGAAGTCCGTGCCGTCTTTCGCAACTTCACGTCTAGCGGAGCGTTCCGCCCGTTGTATTTCGCAGCTCGCTGATCCAAAGGGTACATTCCTTGTTTTTTTTCACGACGCCAGATAACGAGCGGTGGTGTCGGCGCTGGTTCACTTCCGAGGACACGACACCCACCGGAGAACACGTCATGTAAGTCTTTGTTCTTTGTACACGCCTTACCTTCGGTGACATGTTCTTTTTAGGGTATCTGTTCACGTAGAATCGCCCGAAATCGCTAGAGCGAGCTTACACGTCGCCCTTCCTTGGTACACACATCTCTATGCACTCCCGTTCCTTTCGCTCTATCCTTTGCTTGCCTATGCGTACTACGCAAGGTATGATGACTGGATAAAGAGTGAAGAATGGACCTTCCTCGCTTGTGTCTCCCTTGGCGCTGGCCATGCCCTCAGCTTCCTCGTAACACGTTGGAGTACCGGCGCAAAGGCTTGGATAACCACGCGTAAGGTACCGACTCTCCCTCATACATTTTGTACATCATCTGACTCCATGCGTCCTTTCCATTTCAAAGGCCTCCTCCATCGAAGACGCCGACTGCATTCGTCTCGTCCCACACCAACATCGCGGCCAGGGCGAAATCGTACCACTGGTGAAGAGGGTCCCTTCTCAGACAATGTCATATACCTTCAATTACCAACGGGATACATATGTCGTAGCAAAGTCATCGCCTACCGCATTCACCCGCCTTCCATATCCGTGCACCAGCCGTCCTCCCCTTTCAGATTTTCTCGCACCTCCCGGCCTTGCCACGAAACAGATAGACCCCCTCAAATCATTGTACGGAAAGAATGAATTTAATATTCCTATTCCCTCTTTCACCGAACTCTTTGGTGAACACGCGACCGCGCCCTTCTTTGTCTTCCAGGTCTTTTGTGTTGCTCTGTGGTGCTTGGACGAATACTGGTATTACAGTATCTTCACTCTTTTCATGCTTGTGATGTTTGAGTGTACTGTGGTTTGGCAGGTACGTCTATCGAGACAACTTCCGGATATGGGCTTACAGACGCTGTACAGCGGCTTAAAACACTGACAGAATTCAGAACCATGTCGGTTGCACCATATCCAATCCAGTGTCTTCGCGATTCCAAGTGGACGACTTTACAGACGGATGAGCTGCTTCCTGGAGACGTAGTGTCGGTTGGCAAGTGTGTTCCACCATTTTCTGATGCTGAATTCCGACGGTACATCGCCCAGCTCGTCTACAGTCGGAAACTGTTGTTCCTGCAGATATTCTCTTGGTTCATGGAACATGTATCGTTAATGAAGCCATGTTGTCTGGTGAATCTACTCCGCTTCTCAAGGAATCTATTCAGCTTTTGGACACCTCGGACAAGATCAACGTTGATGGTGCACACAAGAACGGGGTCTTGTTTAGCGGGACGAAAGTACTGCAAGCTAGTCCTACGAGTGAGTTCGTTGATGATTCTATGTCTGATTCTCATGTTGCTGTTAGGCCAAGGACAGACCTCAGCAGGCACTCCGGATGGTGGATGCCTTGGCATCGTGTTGCGAACTGGCTTCGGTACAGCACAGGGACAGTTGGTCAGGACGATGATCTTCTCCACTGAGCGGGTTTCTGCAAACAATTTGGAATCCTTCTTGTTTATCGGATTCTTGCTTATCTTTGCCATTGCTGCGAGCTGGTATGTTTGGGTGAAAGGTACTTCATAATTCGGCTCATGGTTCAACATTAATGTTCATGTTTTGACTGAATAGGTATCGAGAGGGACCTCAAGAAGTCTAAACTGTTGCTTGACTGCGTCTTGATCATTACTAGTGTCGTACCACCAGAACTACCGATGGAACTTTCACTCGCGGTCAATGCATCGCTCGTGGCGCTATCCAAGTTTGGTACGTCGATCTCTCGTTAAACAGGACGTGGATAAATGTGTCAATAGCTATCTTTTGCACGGAGCCATTCCGCATCCCTTCCGCTGGAAGGGTGGACGTGTGTTGCTTCGACAAGACAGGTACAATTACCGCCGAAAATTTAGTGCTCGAGGGTGTTGTAGGCATCGAGTGAGGTTTTGTGTAGTTGTTGGTGCATGGCTCTACTGACACGGATTGGTAGCGACTTCGACAAGTTAAGACTCATTGACGTGAAAGATTCTGGAAAGCAGACTATGTACTGTCTCGCTACAGCGCACGCGCTGGTTCGCTTGGATGACGGTGTCATTGTTGGCGATCCCATGGAAAAAACGACTCTTGAAGCGCTCGAGTGGCAAATTTCGCAAGGTTTGCCTTTAAACGTGGCGTCATTGCATACATCAAACCAGACTCATGGTATACAGGTGATTCCGTTGCTCCTGCCTCGGGCAAGACCCCCAATGCATCGCGAATTTATATCCGCCGTCGTTTCCAATTTTCTTCTGCCCTTAAGCGCATGTCCACTGTGTCTACCCTTCCTTCAGGAAAGGCTCTCGTGGCTGTTAAAGGTGCTCCTGAGACGATTAAGCGTATGCTCGCACACGTACCAGACTGGTATGACGAGACATTCAAATGGTATACGAGACGGGGCAGCCGCGTGCTCGCCCTCGGTACAAAGGAGATGGAGTCGATGTCTATCGATAAGGTACCGTTTAATCTTGGCGTGCTTCGTCTGTCGAGCTAAGCATGTGTCATAGATTAACAAGCTCCACCGAGAGGAAGTTGAGAGTAACCTCGCGTTCGCCGGATTTCTCGTTTTCCACTGCCCATTGAAAACGGATGCAGTTGAGACCCTTAAAATGTTGGCTGACTCGTCGCATCGCGTACGTATCATTCGGTATCTGTTGGCTAGTGATATCGTATTAAACTCTGCCAGTGCATTATGATCACAGGAGACAATCCGCTGACAGCGGTACACGTCGCGCGTGATGTCGAGATTGTCGATAGAGACGCACTGATCTTGGACTTGAAGGAGAACGCCGCTCACGAAGCTGGTATGTTGAGCTCGATCTGCGATGTTTCTTTTGTCGACTACTTCATTTCCTTACAGACCTTTACTGGCGCACTGTGGACGAGAGCAGAATCATTTCAGTCAACCCCTCCGAACCTCTTGACAAGTCGCTTTTTGACGAATATGACATTTGTATCACGGGTGCTGCCATGAAACAGTTCCAATCACTACCCAGTTGGAACGACCTCGTTCAGAACACCTGGGTCTACGCCCGCGTATCTCCCTCTCAGAAAGAGTTTATCCTCACCAGCTTGAAAAACCTGGGATATGTCACACTAATGGCTGGCGATGGTACGAACGACGTCGGTGCGCTCAAACAGGCCCACATAGGCGTTGCACTCTTGGACGGTTCTCCTGAGGACTTACAAAAGATTGCCGAGCACCAAAAGACGGAACGAATCAAGAAGGTGTACGAGAGTCAGCTCAAGATCTCTGCGCGTTTCGGCCAACCACCCCCACCCGTACCCCCTGCCATCGCGCCCTTGTATCCGGATGTCGTCGAGGCGCAGAAGAAGGCTGTGGCCGACCTGCAGATTGCGAGGCAGAAGAATCCGATGGAGAAGGTTGGTTTTCGGTGAAGCTTGGATCAGTCGTTGTGCTTATCCTGTGGTGTAGTTTGACCTGGCATCGATCACGGACGCGTTGGCCAATATGGAAGGCGACGAGGAGGTTCCCCAAATCAAGCTCGGAGATGCATCGTGCGCTGCTCCATTCACTTCCAAGCTCTCCCATGTTTCGGCTAGTGAGTCTTTTTAGACCAGTACTGTGAACTGAATTCACTCAACCTGTTCTTTTAGTTTCCCACATCATCAGGCAAGGTCGCTGTACGCTGGTTGCAACCATCCAAATGTACAAGATCTTGGCATTGAACTGCCTTATCACCGCGTACAGCTTGAGTGTGCAGTATCTGGATGGCATCAAGTTCGGCGATTACCAGGTAACTATCAGCGGGATGCTAATGTCGGTCTGTTTCCTGTGCATCTCGCGCGCACAGGTACGTTGTATGCGCTTTCTCCATGACGTCTCGTTGACCCGCATGATGTTCGTACAGCCTGTTGAGAAGCTTTCACGTGAACGACCGCTAGGCAATATCTTTAATCTCTATGTGTTGCTGTCCGTCCTGGTGCAGTTTGCGCTTCATATCGTGTCTCTAGTCTACATCACGAACTTGGCGCACTTCTACGAACCGTGAGTCATCATTTACACTTTCAAAATTCAGGCCTTACAAGGATTCTTTGGTTTAACAGACCCGGCGTCATCGACCTCGATGCCAAATTCGAGCCGAGCCTCTTAAACACGGCCATATACCTCTTGGGTCTTTCACAACAGGTCTCCACGTTTGCGATCAACTTCCAGGGCCGACCTTTCCGCGAAGGCATCCGCGAAAATTCCAAGTTGTATTGGGGTCTCGTTGGCGCAAGCGCGGTCGCGTTCTCTGGAGCGACCGATTTCTTGCCCGAGTTGAATCGATGGCTCCAAATTGTCGAGATGGACACTGCGGTTCGTCCCCTTTCGCCTCACTTTAAGCGGTCGGCTCACTACGCTGTCATTGTCAGTTCAAAGTCAAGTTGACGAGCGTCATGATTGCGGATTTCGCGGGCTGTTGGGTGATCGAAAAGTTGTGTAAATACTTGTTCGCGGACTTGGAACCCAAGCCGTTGGTCACTCGTGGACGGGAGCGGAGGGAGGCGAGACGGAGGGAGCAGGAGAGGATGGCGGAAGCTGCGAAGGAGGAGAAGAAAAGCCAGTAATTCGGTGGTCTAGAGTACTGGTGATGATAGAACATAGTATAAGGTCGTGTCGGTATTGGATCTTATCTTATCGTCTAGCGAGTGACTAAGCGTCATGGTAGAAAGTTTACCGTCGATGCTAGTTACCTCGACACTCGCGATGGAGTTCATACCTGGGCCAGCCATTCATCGGGTGCTCTGCGCTGATTGTGGTGGGTCCGTTCTATCCAAACGATCAGATGATCTTCATACGCCAATATTCAGGGACACCGATCGAGCCCAACTCTGCCAATCTCTGCGTGGGTTGTCTACGTAACAGGCGAGTACGGATCAACGAATAGCATCGTGTCCGAGTCCGCTAACGCTTTCCAGCGTGGACATCACAGAAGGGATTTCCAAACAGTGTACGTCCCAAACTTGGCATCTTGCTAGTGTGCTGACGGACCTACCAAGCTTCGGTCTCGTTCTGCCGAAACTGCGAACGTTTCTTGTCACCACCTTCCGCATGGACGCTCGCACGACCGGAATCGCAGGAGCTTTTGGCCCTGTGCTTGAAGCGGCTCAAGGGACTTAATAAGGTGCGCCTCACCGAGGCCCACTTCATCTGGACGGAACCGCACTCGAAGCGCTTGCGCATCTCTCTCACGATTCAGAAAGAGGTGCGTCATACCGCAGATACACCTCCCACGTCCATTTCTGAAACACGCTCGTCTCCCGTACGCTACGACACGCGCGCAGGTACTCACCTCCACCATTCTCGAGCAAGTCTTTGAGATCGAATATATCGTCCAACATACTCAATGTCACGACTGCGCCAAACTCGCGGCGAAAAACACGTGGAAGGCGCTCGTTCAGGTTCGCCAAAAGGTCACACACAAACGCACGTTCTTGTTTCTCGAACAGCTCATCTTGAAGCACGACGCGCAGAAGGATACGGTAGCGGTCAAGGAGGCGAGGGATGGACTAGACTTCTTTTATAGCCAGCGGAGTCATGCGATACGGATGGTGGAGTTTTTGACGGGAGTCGTGCCCGTGCGGTCAGTCACCAATCGTTGCCAAGGAAAGGAAACTAACGCCACTCGACGGATACAGATCAAAGGGATCTGAGCAATTGATATCGGCCGACACCCACTCGAATACTGCCAATTACAAGTTCACCTATTCGGTTGAGATTGCACCGATTTGCAAAGACGACCTTGTCTGCATCCCTCTCAAGCAGGCACGTTCGCTATCCAACATATCTCAGCTGACGATATGCACCCGCGTGGGGTCATCTTTTCAGCTCCTAGACGTAAACACGCTCCGAGCGGTCGAGGTGAGCGCACAAGTGTACTGGCGTACCCCGTTTTCGGCACTGGCGGGTGTCACCGATCTCGTCGAGTTCACGGTCTTGGACGTCGAGCCCGTGGGAAAGCATCGGGGCCGTTGGGTGCTCGCCGATGCACAAGTTGCGCTCGCTGGCGCCTTTCGAAGTTCGGGGAAACATACCGACGAGGATATGCTCATGGATTACGAGTCCGCGGGAGGGACGAGTCAAATCCTGCATACGCGTACGCATCTCGGGGGGATCCTTCAGCCAGGGGACACCGCGATGGGCTACTATCTCACCGCGTCCAACTTCAACTCCGACGACTATGCGACGCTGCCCGCAGATCGGATTCCAGACGTGATTCTCGTCAAGAAAGCGTACCCCAATCGAAGAAAAAAGGGTCGGTCCCGAGCGTGGAAGTTGCGGAGTATCGCCAAGGAACAAGGTGAGGAAGGGGAGACAGGTGGTGGGAGGGGTGTGGTTGGCAGGACGGGCGGACGAGATCAGAGGAAGGTGGAAGAGGACTATGAGTTCTTCCTGAGAGATTTGGAGGAGGATCCTGAGTTGAGGGCGAACGTGAATTTATACAAGGCGAAGGACGTCAAGATGCACGACGTGAACGCAGGGAGGAAGGGAACGCAGTATGGTATGGACGTTGATGAGGGTCGTCCTGAGCCAGGACATGGTGCGAGCGCGGAGGCAGATTGGGAGGTGCCAGAGGAAGAAGCAGATTTCCCTGATGTTAAACTGGAAGAGTTGTTGGATGACTTTGACGAGATGACGCTGGGTGATGGCGAGAAGGCTAGCTGACTCGGAGGTAGTAGCCTTGGGGAAAACGGCTACAGAATTAGAAAATGATGAGAGTAGTTCGTGACTTGCACTCTGGCACTTCGTCGACGCAGCTGGAAGTTACCTCCGAAAACCCCTTCAGCCTTCAAGTTTCAATGCTGTCCAAACTTGAAACGGGTAACACAAGACGTATAGGAAAGGTGCTGTCACGGCAATTCGGCTGATGATCCGGCAGACAGTTGGAGGTAAGACATATTAGAGAACATGACCGAACGGTTGGCTGAGCGAGCTATGGAAAGGACAGTTAAGTCCTAGTATGTATGGTAGTAGGTGAATACGAGCGTAGCTTACCTCCAGTCGTGAATGAGAGACTGGAGGAAAAGACGCGTCGCGAGGCGCGCGGGTAAATGAACGCCTGTATATGGTAAATTAGGAGAGAGATGTACGAGGAGTACGTGCGAAGTCTGTATCTCCAACAAGACACACACATTAGTTCCTTGAAAATAACGCATGTGCCTTCTCCTGCAATACGTGCGATAGCTGTCTGGTCAGCGCGGCATGCAATGCGGGATACGATGCGGCACAAGAGGCCTTGTCGCCTGCCGTATTGCATGTCGCATAGCTCGCGTGACGTGGAGGGCGAGTGTACCTTCGGTGCCTGGTTGTGGGGCTATGCTTTTTGGAGCCGAATAATGCGGTGAAGCGTATAAAAAAAGAATCCGATCGTGAAAGGCCCTTCTAGAGAGTAGTCCGGAATCCTCTGCTGTACAAGTGGAACACATGGTCGGCCACCGCTTCGCTGCTATCCTCGTCCTCCCCGTTCTCGCGGGAATCGGAGGAACAATTGGCTCTGCCGCTGCGTTGACGACGGATGTTGCCACCCAAGGTGATCAGACGATTATACTGACCTGGGGTGTCCACTGACTCGAGTTCCAGAGTTACCTGGCAGTGTCATTGAGACCACCCAGCAACTCCCGGGCAAGGAGCCAGCGCCGGTGGTTAAACGCGACAATGTAAACTTGACTGGCGCCAACTGCGCGTCGAGCTGCAAGGGCGTGGCGGGCACGGGTCCCAACCAAGCAGACTGTGACAACGTCATCAACACGCTGAATGCGCAAGGCGCGGCGACATTTACCGTGAATCCATATTCTAAACCCAGATGGGTTTATAATAGCTGCACGATAGAGTTGTAAGTAGCGTGCCAGGTTTCAAGATTGGTTGGGAAGGACTAACGTTGTGCAGCGTCCAGGCAACGGCAGATACGATCACGTAGGGAATTTATGTACGTCGAGGTAATGAGAATGCTCACGGCTGTTTCTGCAGGTACACATATGACTATGTGGGTTCTGTAGCTAGCTATCTTGCGGACACGTGTAATGCGGCGCATGGGTATGCGATAGGAAGGTGCATCTTTGATGGGAGGGAGGACGCGATTTGGGTCGGGAACACAGCAGTCGCTGGCTCGTCATTGACATAGACGAACTGCACGGAGGAACAGGCTGAACGTCTAACGGACTGAGTAAGAAACGGCAGGGCGTGATATAGAAAAGAGATGTCGTCGTTACAATCCACGTCGGGAATGTCACCCTAACGTCGACATCTTGATCTTTATGGTTGTACATCGAGGAGTACAGATGTATGCGGGCCACAACGAAAGAGCAACTAATAGGTCCTATCTTTTGCGCGCTCCATCGCTGTGAGGAAACAGTTGGTGACCCAGACAAAGAACGAACTGCGATAACGCACGGTTATAGTGTAGGAGCTTTTCGATCAAATCGACGTGCGTCAATACCATACGACGACAGCAATATCTCTTCAACTGTAACTCGTCAAGAGCGTCCCTATTGTCCAGTATGTGATAGGTCTGGTCGCGACAGAGTGGCAAATGGACTCACCCTTCACTCATGTCATTTGCGAGTAATTCTAGGTACGCAACCCATTTGTCGCCAATGACTTTTCCACATGTGAAGCACCTGACCGGAATGATCTACAGACTAGTCATTGGACTGTAATGTCGAGCGTGGTCGCCGACTCACCATGATTGATGGAGTCGTTGGCAGTCTTGATGAAAGTGTCAGCGACTTGCACGTGACTTCCATACAGAGGGTCGCAGCGCGTCGTCGCCGCCGTTGACAACGACGAGATCGACATGAACGACGTCCAATCGCTACAAGATACTGAGTCGTGTGAGATACCCAACGAACGCGATATACACGATACCGAACCAGGTCCCTTGGACCTTGACGAGGAGCGAGACCCGGATGTGATGGAAGAGGACACGGGGCTTCCGGTCTCCGCTCGTTTAGTATCACAAGCGCCTACATCACAGGGTATCTCGGCCACGCAAGGCGGGAGTCAGGCATCTGGGAAGGACATCGGTGATGTGTTTTATCTCAGTCAACCACTGTTCGTCGTTTGACACGTCGCGATCAAACATATTGTCTTTCTTGAACTCGTCGAAATGAAGTGGAAGCGTCAAAAGGACGAGAAAGAACTGGGTTGGTCTCGTGATCGCTCTTCGAGGGAAAGTGCTGACGTTTTCTTTTTCTCGCGGCAGAAATGAATTCGCCGAACAACGTGTCCAAAGAAGCTGAAGAACTGGACCAGGTCGTGGGTAACGTCAAAGACGAGATTGGTGAACGGATTGCTGCAGTAACTCCTTCACGGGCCAGTTCTTGTTCCTCTGCGGCAGTTACCAATTTTGTGACCAGCACTACCACCTCTTGTTCAAGATACTCGATGCTTCGCGAGACTCGAGCATTCGTAACAACATCATTCATTTAGCAACAATATCGACGAGAACAGCCACGTGCGTTACAAGGGGCTCTCAGACCAAGACCTGGTTGTCAAAAAGAACACGCTCATGGCATCCTCAACGGGATGATCAAGGTGAAGCGTCAGCTAGGCGAAATGGCCAAGTGTCCACGAACAGATCGTGTTTGGGCATTTCTGATCAAAGCGAGGGCGAACAAGCTGGATATGGAGCTGAACGAGTTCGAGTCGGCGGGTGCTCTGAAGTGGCTCGATGGTTTGCTGATACGTTCGTCGTAGATCCTCCAGGTGTATCGACGAGGTGTATCGACGGCAGGGCGAGGAGGACGAAGGGTTTGAGAAGCGTGTCGAGGGGAGAAAAGGTGGCTGCGAAGAAAAAGGCGATGAGGCGACGTACATAGTTCTTTTTTTTTTCTTTTTTTTTCGTGCTCCCCCGCTTTGCTACTCACGCTCCC
>JBBPJX010000025.1:0-40283 GCA_038088955.1 Neotropicomus parvogracilis
CCAAGCCCACTACGGACACGGAAGGGGAAGGACCCAGCGTCGGTCGTCGGAATGAAGAGGAAAAGATGAGCCAGGTCGTTTTCTTTTTTTTTTTTTTTTCTTTCATATTTTCGCGCGAGCCTTTTTAGCGTACGTTGCTAATGTACGGTCTTTGCGTAATCAGCTGCGATCGGTATAGGGGCGATATGTTCCGGGGCGTGAGACGCGAGCGCTCGACCGGAGCATCCATCCGACCAGTCCTAGTGAGTCCTCGCCCGTTTTCATCCGTGCCATCCCAAGCCCACATATAATAAGCCCCAACGTCGCCCACCGTTTTCGACAGACACGATGACCAGCACCACCGACGAGCTCCCCAGCACCGACCTCATCACCTTGACCCGGTAGGATGCGCTGCCCCAATCCGAAACAGTCTCGGGGAACTCATCTCACCTTTCCCAAGACACGTCCTACACGATCAGCTGCGTCTAGGCGCGGCCGCGACTGGCGATCTCACGTTGCTTCTCACCGCCATTCAAGTGACGTCCAAATTTATTGCTACCAACGTTCGCAGAGCGCGCCTCATCAATCTGTACGTATTGCCGTGACATCAACTTGTTCGTTCGGTTCTCATCACGCCCTCCCAGTGTCGGACTAGCAGGAGAGACCAACGTTCAGGGGGAGGAACAGAAAAAGCTGGACGTCCTGTCCAACGATATCATGGTCAATGCCCTCCGGGCTTCTGGAAAGACTGCAGTCCTTGTTTCCGAAGAGCTCGAGGATGCGATCATCATCGACGAGCGTAACAGGGGCAAGTACTGTGTGGTCTTCGACCCCCTCGACGGCAGCAGCAACATCGACGCTGGCGTCAACATTGGGACCATCTTTGGGATCTACGCAATGGTAGGAGCCTCATCTGCGTTCTCCCGGAATCGACGTGCCGACCCGTCGTAGCGACCAGGTTCGTCGGGCTCGCTCGAAGATGTGCTCAGGCCTGGCAGCGAGATGGTTGCTGCTGGGTACACCATGTAGGTAAACCCCAGTGATGTCGACAACGGGTTACTGAGGGCACGTTAGGTATGGCTCATCTGCCAATCTCGTCCTCTCCACGGGGTCGGGCGTGAACGGATACACCCTGGATGCAGCACTCGGCGAATTTATCCTGACGCATCCTGATGTACGTCGTTGGCTTTCATGTCGCACTTCCGAAAGGCTATACCGCGCGCATAGATAAGGATACCATCCAGGGGGAAAATCTACTCGTTCAACGAAGGCAACTCCATGTACTTTCATCCCCCAGTCAACGCGTATCTGAATTCGATCAAGTACCCTAAGAACGGTTCCCCTTATTCCGCTCGGTACATTGGCTCCATGGTCGCAGACGTGCACCGAACGCTGCTTTATGGCGGCATCTTTGGTTATCCAGACGACAAGAAGAGCAAGTCCGGAAAGCTTCGCATGCTGTACGAGGCGTTCCCAATGGCGTTCCTGACGGAACAGGTGAGTGAAAGGAGCCACATGGCCATGTCATATCTACATGACCATACGATCAGGCGGGGGGCGTTGCGACCACGGGGACGAAGCGTATTCTCGACCTTGTCCCAAAGACCATTCACGAGCGGTGCCCGGTGTTCCTTGGCAGTCGTGATGACGTTCGGGATCTGATGAAGTTTTACGAGGCCGACGCGAAACCGCAATTTTAGTGCATCTGGCGCCCAGGGAAGCGTGGGTAACCGTGTAACAGTAATTCGCCGGGCTACGGGAAAACAGGCGTTGAAAGATTAAAAAACTTTTATGGACAATATGGTGCAGTTAAGTTAGCGACGTCGGACGTGAGAGTCCGAATAGATAAGACTGACAACTGACAGAGACATGCAATATCGGCGGTGCTCGGACCTTCGATGAGATCAGGTGGTGCACGGTCTCCATTCATACATACGGTGTGGGGACCGAAATCGGCTGTTGTCGTCGCAATCGGACAAGCCAACTCTCGCAGGACGATGAAAAATACGACCGCTTTTCGAGTAAGACAGAGAGGATTAGATGTGGGCTCTCCGACAGGCCAGAATAGACTGATAAACTGCACACGACGACAAGACTCCCAGTATTCCAACAACACGAGAAAGAAGGCTGGGAGAGAATGAATCAACGAACTAGGGTATTGAGAGCGAAGACTGGGAGACAGCGTACCGATACCACCCGCCGAATAGAGACATTTTAGTTATTTCGCAGAAGCCTGGGCAGCGCCAGCACCGGTGACCCCGACTACAAGGCCCTTTAACCAACCGTTTTCGCGCCGGAGACCCTCGCACTCGCGTTCCAGCTCGACGACACGATCCTCGAGCTCTTTGGCACGACGCTCGAGGGCAGCCTCGCGCTCCTTCTTCTTCAGACGGAAGCGAGCGCTCGCAGCGGTATTTCTGCGGCGCTTGTCTTCCACTGCGGAGAGAGTGGTAGGTTCGGGTTGAGTCTGTTCTTCCGGAGAGAGGGAGTGGGGATCAGGACTGTTGTCTGCGGAAGAAGATGGTTTCTGTGCCCGAATGCGTTTCGACAGGAGGGGATTGGTGGAAGATGTGACTATTGGGGAGGCGGCGGCGGCGGAAGAGGGTGAAGGGGTAGCGTACGAGGAAGTATGGAGAGCGAGAAGCTGGGCAAGGGAGACTTGGCGCTGTGGTGGTGCGGGTGGAGGGGTGGGCATCAGGAGGGGGTCGATGCCGACGCCGGCAAGGAGGGCATTGATATCGAGCGAAGGAGGATTGGGGCTTATGTCCTTGGCGGAGTCCTCGTCCTCGTCATCTTCCTCGCCGAGTTTGCGCTTCGAATGAGCCAAAGGCTCGTCGGATTCGAAGGCGAGGTTGGTCCAGAGGTCGAGATGAGCGGAGAAGTCATGGAATGGAGAAGCGAGGTCTTGAGAGTCTTTCTGGACGGGACGGACGACGTTGAGACCGTCGAGATCGAGCGGGGCCATGATAAGACAGAGAGAGAGAAAGGAAAGGGACGACTAGCGACTTATGTAATATAAACTAAAAGGCCACCACCATCTCGGATTGATGAGTCATCACAGCCACGTCTCGTCGGACCGGGTTCGTCCTCGGGTAGACAAACTGGTGGTGGTGGTATTAGTAGTGGTAGTGGTAGTGTAAGACCCAAACACTCACCCCTTCGTTGTACTCGTGCATCACCTCCGCAGCCAGTATCGCCTTGTCCCTCACGAGCCCTTCGTACGCCTCGATCAGCGTCCCCGTCTGCACCCCCACCGCACACATCACCACACACATCACCACCCAGTTCGTGCTCCCGGTGCACATCCACAGCAGCGCATGCACGGGCGAGTACACCTCGAGCAGCGTCCGCTCAAGCTCTCCCGGGATCCACACCTCCAGCTGCTGCACCGCTTCCGCCGGTGCACCCTGCGGTGGCGACGACGTCGACGGACTCGCCCAAGACAACCCAAGCAGGAACCATACCACAGAAACAACGATGCGCCACAGCACGAGCAGCATGTACTGCAACACGCCAAAAATTCGTCCTGCAAACGTCGACCTCGGTGCCCCCGTACCAGAACGCTCTCCGCTGTCCCGCCGCGGCGACGGCACAAACGTGGTGTGCGCAGAATCCACCGGATCAGCTCGAGTCCGCCGATGGAGACGGTACGTGCGTGTCTGCGAAAAGAGGTGTAGTACATTCAACGTCGACCCGATCAACAGCATGCACGTCGTCGGCACCGTCTGCACATGGACACGTGAACAAACACTCCGCACCGCATATAACCTACTTACCCAGTCAAACCAACTTTGTTGACTGCGCTCCCAGTAGAGATCTTCCCATCCCAGGTCCGAGTCCAACGTGGAGCGAACCTGCGAGACTCGCACGAAAAAGTGAAGCGTGTGCATCAACCCACCGATGAGCCACGCGCCCGTTTTGGGTGCTGGCAGAGGCACGTTGTGTGGAAAGAGTGAAACCTCAAACATGATGCGCGAGGGTATCTCTGAGATGCTAGCACTCGCAGTCAGCCATCCGGAGCGTGTACGGAAACATCAGATCCTAACCGTTCAACAAACCCCTTCTTTCGGACGATGGCTTTTCTGGGCGAGGTGGCTGCGTTCCCGGTGCTCATGCGAGCCTTGCGTTTCACGCTGAGAGGCGTGCCATAGGGTGGCGGACGTCGTGAACGCGCTGCTTCCCAGTCAAACGGAACGGACGAGGATATAGACGGGGTAGAGGACGGGGAATCGACATAAGACACGCGCATCCGGGGTGTTGCCGGCGTCTGGGCGCCGCTAGTAGGGTGGGGTGAGGGTGAGTGCGGGGAACCTGGTGTGTTCGCTGCGTTGACCTGAGCGAAGCGACGCAGACTCATTTTATGTGCGTGCAGTCGAGGAGAGAAGAAAGAGAGAACAGACAAGCGTGACAGCATGCAGGCGTGTCACAGGTAACGTCGTATGGGGTGTCACAGCATGGTCTCGATCTCTCTGCCCAGCGTCCCTATTCCGCCAATGTCTTCTGTCCATATCTTGAACCACAGACCCGCAAAGCAGACCCCGAAACAGACCCCTCCCGCAACCTGCGTCCACGTGTGGTAACCAAGCCATACCCTGGATGCGACGATCATGCCTGCCCATGGCACGACCACGAGCGGTGCAAATACGACAAGCGGATGAAAGCTGGGATGCAACGGGAGGTACATACTCGCCAGGAGTACGATGACAGCAAAGAAGGTGCATGCCGAAGCGTGGGTACTAGGCATACTAGACACTCAGATAACTGAGCGTAGAGGCAGCTTGGGATTCTCGGCAGAACGTACCCGTATGTCGTTTTACGGCCGTGCCGCGGTCGCTGTTGTCTGATGGTTGTTTTAGCGATCTTGGCTGACAGCGCACACGCAAGTGCACCGGCTGCAAAGTAGATCACGCTCGCCGAGCGAGCGTAGAGACAGACGAGTGCAGTCACTGCAGTCACAATCTTGGAGGTCTGTACAGGCCATTTCGATCAGACAGCGAGCGCGGCGGTTGCTTCCTACTGACCTTGTCGAGGAACGTGAGCCATGATGGGCGCGGCATACGGAAAGAATGAGGGTATTGATCACGTGTCACTTTCGGACGAAACACGGTCACGTGGTTTTATTTGGATGCAGTTGGAGTACAAATCTTATTTGCCATAAAAGGAAATTGTTGAAACAATTGATGTTGGTTTTTCAACCCGCGCATTCTTGAATTTCGACCGTCGTCTTTCTCCTTCTCTCTCCATCACTCGTCTTGCCCAGACGACGTTTACCAATCCCCAGCTTATATCAACCTTCACTCTACCACCACGTCCCGTCCACGAGTACCGTCTGCTTCCTTGTCGCCGTCGCATTCGGTCAGCGTCAGGCATTCCCCCGCAAAGATGGCAGTCCCTTCATCTTCCCATCATGACCGCGAGCGCGAACGTGAGCGTGAACGCGAGCATCGTCATCGTTCCGAGCGACACCACCATCACCGTACCATTTCTTCGACAACGCTTTTACTTGTTCTCTCCCTCGTTTTGGCTGTCCTAGCAGTTATGCTGTCCCTCCCTGCCTCCCAAAGTGCCAATGCGCCCGTCGGAAAAGACGATCCCGTTGCAACTGGTATCTGGGGTTATCTAAATCCCAAACGTTCACAGGTGCTGGTAACCCGCGAACGCGACGTTGCAATGCGTGAAGCCGAAGTTGCACGTCGCGAGGCCGAGCTCCTCGTTGGCGCACCGGGTGGCGTACTTCCCAACCAGTCACCGGTCACCTGTCCGGTTTGCCCTACCCAGACTTTTATTGACATCCCCCCTGCGCAAACTATCATCAAGGAAGTCGTAAAAGAACAAGAACTAGCTCCTCCTGGGTGGTGGAAGGAGGCGAGTGCTCGCGCCGAAGAGATCCTCGATCGTGAACTCAGGGTAGCTGACCGGGAGCGGGAGATTACCCGCCGGGAGGAGAGCGTCAATAAGAGAGAACATGACGCTTCTAGGCGAGAAGCGTGGATCATGGAACAGCTTGTGTAAGTCTTGGTTGCTCACGAGAATCACTGTATTCACGCCGTTTCGTTAGTTTGATCAATAGCGATAATGCTGCGGTCGAAGAAGAAGTTTACTATGAGCAACCAGGGCCAAAGCGAAAAGTCAAGGTACCATCGCTCGTTCAGCGCCGTCCCGAGCTCTGAGATGAAGGAGGGTTTTCTGGCATTCTTTTTAAAAGAGAATAACAGAAATATCCATCCATCCAATATCTGTAGAGTTCGTCTCCCTCCTTCATCCGGGCTTGGGGGACAACGGTCTTCATTTTCTGTCCCCCTTGTCTCTTGGGGTGAGGGGGAGGTCAGTTGGTAGTGGCGGTCGTTTCAGTGAACTTGACCGCGACGCGTTGCAACGCGATCGGGGATTGACCACGTGATTGCTCAAGGCAATCTTTGCTTTCTGTTTCCAGTCTTGCGTTTGTGCACTACCAACTGGTTCCCCTTCACACGACGCGGAATGTTTTGCTGACCTTGTGCTTTCCCTCCATTCAACAGGAACTTCCGCCTATCGTTGTTGCCGAAACTGAAACTAAAACTATTATTCAATACGAAACTCTCCCTCCCATGACTGTCACCGTCCCTCCGCCAGCCAACACACGTCGTGCAGCATTCCCTACCCCCGAGGGCGTGTCGTCATCGTTCTCGACTCCCATTCCTCGCACTACCGCAATCACGTTTGAAGAGGAAATTGTCAAGGAGCCTCTGAAAGTGGAAGAAATTGAGGAATATGAAGTCGAGGAGTATGAAGAAGACGATGCACCCATCGCCGTGCGGAGGAAGCCAGCGAGGCGACCCCCTCCCGCACGAAGTGGTGGTTGGCTTTGGTAGAGAGATGGCTTTGTTATTGGATATCTACTTTTTTCTTGCCCTGTCTTGCCCCCATCTTCCCCATTTTCCTCCACCGCGCGCGTCTTGCTTCATGTTTTTTCTTTCCCGGTCGTGTGCTTTCGTCCCTTTATGGCCTCCCTGTAAATCTTAGGCTACGACCTGATGCGATATCATGATAACGTGACTAACGGCTGTACGTGGATTCTCGATCCTTGACGTCTGCCACTGCGGGCCTTGTTGATTTTGCTTTCCTATCCTTTAGATGTATAGAGTACCTTTTAATACGCGAGCGTGGCGTAGCGCTAGTTCTTTATCGCGTACTACCACCACCACACTTCCCTCAGAACCGACGGTCACCATCGCTGACAGTCGTAACGCGTGTCGACAGACCTTGCTACACGCGAGCCGAGGAACCTTACAGCCACTCCTCTAGATTTGGCTTCATTGCCAGTCCGTCAGTTAAGTGTAATAATGCCTTTCGTCAGGTGCAAGGTACGTTGTGCCACGCCGATCCACGCTCAGGCATTCAAACGGTGCCGCTAGTTCTACACTGAAAGTGGCGGGCCGGTGAGAGGAGGTTGTCGCAGAAAGGGCGCAGGATGCGCCTTCATTCATCCAGGAGATCCCGACTGGATCAACGCGCCACTTCCTACACTCAAAGCAAGGGAAAAAGGTGGCGACTCGGTGCGGTTTTCTTTCCTTTGGCCCTCGGTTGTTCAAACGTCTTCTAGGGAGGGTTCAAGTCTTGGGGTGGCAAGCGTAGCGCCACTGCTCCGTCAGCATGGGATGCTGGCGGGAATACTAGCACTAGCGCCGCTGTCACCGGTGGTGGATGGGGTGCTGGGAGTGGGTGGGGTACCGGGAGTGGATGGGATGCAGGCTCTACGTCAACACCAAGTCAGGTCCCGGAACCCACGCAATCGAACAACACATCTACCACGAAATCTCGAGATCCCTCCACACTCGGGAACGATTGGGATTTATCTGCGATTGGAAATCCGCACACCGGTGGGGGAGGTTGGGGAGGCACGGACAAGGACACTGGGTCCGGGTGGGGAACTGCGAATGGCGGATGGGGAACGTCGAGTTGGGGGGACGCCAAGGACACCGACAAGGCTGCGGGCTCTGGGTGGGGGGCTACACAAAACAACGGACAGGGAGCGAGTTGGGGGTCCGACAAAGATGCAGACAGAGACGCGGAGCCAGCGTGGGGAAGCACGCAGAGTGGTGGGTGGGGAGCGAGCTGGGGGAACAACAAGGATGCAGACAGAGATGCGGAGCCAGCGTGGGGAAGCACGCAGAGCGGCGGGTGGGGAGCGGGCTGGGGGAATAGCAAGGACACGACCAACTCTTGGGGAGCTCCCGATCCGATAACCGTGGACAAGTCAGCCGAGAAGGAGACCGATGGGAATAGGGGAAATGGCAAGTCAGTCCCTGCCCCTCCACGCATCCGTATTCCGGACAATGAGAACAAGAAAACGAAAACTTCAGGAAAGAACAATGAGCCACTGGGCTATAACAAGTGGGGACAATCTCGTGCTTCCAACCTCGCTACAACATCGACTCCCGTGACTACATCGACTCCTATTGTTGCAATAACGCCCACCGACTCCCTCAGCCTCAAACGTAAACATGATGCTGCATTTGACAATAAGTTGGATGTCTTCAAGGAATACATAAAGTACGTCTCACCTCTCTTTGCAACCCCCATCTTCCTACCCATCACGTTCATAAGGGCTTGGGAGCGTGGTGTCAGGACGCGATTCTTGCTTGCCGAAGCTGAGGCTAAACGCGATCGTTGGTTCCGCACGCAGAAATCTGCTTGTTATGCACGCATAGGCGAAGCAGGGCGAAAGAGACTCGATGGCCAACGTGCCGAATGCGATAAAGAGGTCGACTTACAAAGGGAGAAGCTCTCCTGTGCCATCACGTCGCTCGTGGGTTTCCATGATACGAATTCAAGCAACCTCGACTTGGGTCAACGTTACAATGTTGGGGAGGAGGCGAAGAAGTTCAGTGCGGAATCAAGAGCCTACGTTGACGAGGTCCGTGCTCTCCTCGTCGCACACGTTCTCCGGGACAAGAATGATGTGGAGTTGCGAAATACACATGGGCACCCTCCGGGGGTTGACGTCACTTCCCTCGACTCACTGAGAAGCCAAGTCCGAGACCTCGAGGAACGCTTCGACCAAGCGCAGACGGAACTGACTCTTCGTCATCAGCGTGACATTCGCTCCGAGATTGACGAACTGCTGGCCGCAAAGATCGCAGCTCTGCGTGTGGCACGTCAGGACGAGATTGATCGTATCGCTTTGCAACCACGCGCGGAGATCGTTATTCCCCCTAGCGTCCTTGAGAGTATAGAAGGGACTGTGAAACAGGTCAGAGAGTTGGACGAAAAGGTGCCACAGACAGTGGAAGATATTCGCGTTCTACTTCTCCGAGTGGACGCAACGACCAAGCGAGTAAGTGAACTTGAAGAGGAGCTCTCCGTGAACAAAGAGACATACAGGAAGGTGGTTAGCAACACCATTCGTTCTTCAAAGATTAGATTAATTTTTTCTTTTAGCAGGTGCGAGAGATGGCTGCAGAGAAGGAGGGAACCGAACGGAGGATAGATGAAGGACTGGAGAAGATACGACGACAGTTCGAGCAGTTGGTTGCATCGCAGGCCCTAAGTCCTGCCGCACAGCCTGCTGTATCGCCCACGGTTTACAGTTCACGAGACAGACTGATGGAAAGCCTTCAGCCTGCCTTCAAAGCGTTGCTGGACAATTTTTACGAGCATGAAGTGCGGCCAACCATCGAGTCACTGCAGCGGGCCGTCGTTGAGGCGTCTGACCGTCATCAGGAAGAAGCGATTAAGGTCCTGTGGGGCAAGGTGCAACCTGCCATGAACATGGTCGCCGGGGTTTCTCGATGGCTGGACTCCCAAGAACTCCGGCTCACTGCGCCAGTGGATGGGGACGTAGCGATCTAGGACTAATTTCCATACGTAGTATCGATAACGTTGATTCGTACTACGGTACCTGTGACATTAACTATGGTGAAAGAACGGCGTTGCAACGTATGTCTCGTGTCGCTCCTCGCCCGCTCGCCGAACTTGACAATGCCCAACATTAGCTATTCGACGACAATGGCAAGCCAAGGCGTTTGAGGGACGGCACGTTGGGATGTTATAGGGATGCTAGTGCTTGCCACTTTGCACACCCACACGAGCGTGAATGGAAGGCTGCTCATCCTTCTCATCCCCCCAGACACGAACTTGTAGTCGACTCCGACTCCGATTTCTACTACATCCTCATACATTCTGAACGCCAAAAGGATTACCGCGACCGGGAGAGGGACAAAGATAGAGATATTCAGAAGAAAATGAGCTCTTCGTTTCTCCAGTCTCCTCCACATCGAAGGGACAGCACAACCACCCGTGCCTCCCCGGCCCCATCCTCTCGCAGGTCTACTCATGACAGTGCTATGGACGGCGCTGGCGCCACTAAGAGAGGGAGGTCTCCCGCTCTCTCAACATCTTCGGACCAGCTTGAAAGGCTACGAAAAGACAACCGGTATCGCGCCAAGGATCGTCTGCCTCCACGGCGGGATTATGTTCCTTCTTCCTCACGCCGTTCGCGCTCTCCTTCTAGGGACAAGGACAGAAACAAGGGGTGGGCCGACTTGCCTAGCAGAACGCCAACTGCAGCAAGCCATGTCTCAGACACCCGTCCCACAGACCCATCAGCTCGGCATTCCTCGACTTTACCCCCAGAACCTCCAAAGCCACCACCGATGCAACCCCCGCCACCACCGCCCCAACTCCCCGAGCCACCTGAAGTGCCCCTGTTTGTTTCCAAGCACCAGACAACCACCTCCGTAGAAACCGCATCCAAGGGGCTGAAAGAGCTGTCCACGGATGAACAGCGGTCCGCATGGCACGAGCGGATCGAGTATGCTTAGGTCATGCTCCTTCTCGTTCACTGACTTACATTGTTCTCGTTAGCCTCATGTTTACATCAATCACATCGCGTCGTGATTACACCAAACTCGAGTCTGACCTGTCTCAAGTCCGCTTGCTCTCCGACTCTTCCCTTGTGAATGACATGCCAGAAACCGACCGTGCGCGCATCAATGCGCAGAAAAAGGCGCTCGAACGCCAAGTGGATTTGAAACGCAAAGAGATCAGCGAAGCTATCCATAAGCTCGTTGGGAGCAACTTTTGGCCTGTCCTGAGGACTGCGCAGATCTCGGAGATGGAAAAGTCGCTAGAGGATGCAAAGAAGCACGTTTCGGAGGTAAGAAGCTTGTTGGACGATCTGAAGAGCAGTTGTGCGGCGCTCTTCAAGACAAGCGCGTCCGACCGGACACAAGACTTGGATCGACCTCCCAAACGGAGAAGGCCGGACGAGGAAGCAGATAGTGCTGAACAATCCACGGTAGGCAGCACAGAACTCGTGACAGAGAACACAGCAATGGAGCTGGAAGCTTTTCGCGACAAACTCATCGAACTTGATCGTCATCTGATCGATCTCGAGAATGATATTACCCAGCGCGACACTATCATTTCGGACGAGATTGAGCTCCAGATAGATGCTCGGCTGGAAGAAGAAGACGCACTTTATCCACCTGTGAGGGAACCAGCAGAGGTGGCCCAGACCGATATCGAGGTTGTTGTCGACGCAAAGAACAAGGAACTCGTGCGTGCTGTTACGGTGACCGGCGAAGAAATCGGAGTGCTGGCGGTGGAGGTGGCGGAGTTGATCACCAAAGTGAACACTTTGGAGGCTAGGTGTAGGTCGTTGGAAGCAGAAAACCAAGAGTTTAAAAACAAGCTTGCACAGGTTTGGTTGACGTTGAGGGGTAGCAGGGCAACCTAACGTCACTGTTACAGGACTCCCTCGAGCATGTGAAGTCTCAAGATGACTTGGTACGCCGTGATAAAGAGATCGAGGCTATCGCTGCAGCACTACAAGCCTATATTTCACAAGCACCTCCAAGTCGAACAATAGGTGATCTTCCCTCCGCCGAGTACATCATCGAATCGCTCGGTGGCCAGCTCGACGGTCTCATGAGAGATAGGTTTTCCGCAACAATGGTCAGCATTCAACAGGAAGTTTTCGACAAAGTTCAAGAAAGCCATGACCGCACGCTGGACACCGTTTCACCAAAAATTATGTTATTACTCAAGATGGTCAATCTTATCACGGCTCGGTTAGGAAAGCCAGACATGGGCGCTGTAAATACTGGCTAGGCGTGTGATCGCTTGGCTTGTCGGGTTCACATGTTTTCTTTCGTTCTTTTGTGACTCGAACGTGTTGGTGGCGTTTATCCATTCAGCTTCAAGGGTCGTGTACAAAGGGGACATCATACAAAGAGGACGTCATTCAGTTATGTAGTCACATGTTTGCAATGATATATAAGACGGACGTTGCAAGCGCCTTCAATCAAACTCGGAATCGTCTTGTTTAAAGACCGCCGAGTATGCAAGAATTGTCCCATATACTAGTCTGAGGGACGGAGTTGTTCATAGCGAGATGTAGGACAAAAGTGATACGCACCCGCCACCGATTATCGACATGACACAAGCTCCTGGTCTTATCACTTCCGAATGTGTAAGAACGACGGGGAGTGCGAATCCAGAAACGACAACTATGGACGTAATAAAGCGTCCGAGGTCAAGAGGGCCAGCATTGGCTTCGTACGAAGAGAACTCGTCCCCTCCGCAGTGTGCGAACAGTGCGTTGGGAAGAGGTGCCAACACGAATGTGAGTGCTGTGAGGAAGTGTGTCGGTCGCGGGTTCTCGACGGATGGCTCGTAGACTCACCAACCAGGAGAGGTAGCCAGTTTGTCCAAAGTGCACATGAAAGGATGATGAGTAGGAACCCAACGGCGAGGACAAAGGACAACAGAATGACCGCTGCGTCGGTGGATTAGCTGGTTCTGCGGGTGTCCGACAGACTCACTTTTCAGTCCCGCTGCTGCCATGGTGTAGGTGTAGTACGTGCTTGAACGTTGGATCTCGAGGCTGCGCAAACGGTGTCGTGTTAACTCCGTGCTGTATTAAGTAATCCGACAGGTATGGTACAAGACGTCTTAGATAGTGCTAGTAGTGGTTACACAAGTACGGTCCTCCCCCCGAGTATCATCTGACTCTCCGTGAACCTCTCGGACCCAGAATGTTCGTTGGGCGGTCCACTAACGCGCCCGTCGCCGTCGGCGGTCCGGATTTTACTGTTGTCTTCTTCAATGCCACTGCTTGTGGGTGGGGTATTGGGGGAAACTGTTGCGTGACGGGGAGCGTTGCTGAAGAAGACGTCGATGAAGAGAGCGAAACAACTGGTGGAGTTGGTGGTCGAGCTTCGCGTGGTAGAGAACTAGGCAAGATAGTAGCGGTAACATCCCCGTCCACTTCGCTCTCTGATGGTGTATCTTCCCCAATATCCGTTTGTGCATCGTCATACGGAGTGTCCAGCGATTCATCGGGAAGGGATTGTGACACAGAAAGTGGTGTTACTCTGTTGGTACTCGACGTGGCTCCACTCCAGGATTGCAGGATGACGTCGCGGTTCTTGGTTAATTCCCAGTTGTCAACATATTCTCGGTCTCGTTTGCGGGGCGTCATTCCAGTAGGAACATCCTCTCGCGTAGCTTGATCGAGGAGTGACCGTGTAGTTTGTTGAATAGCACTCAAACCAGTCGCGACCATTTTGTGGTGCCTTTCCATGGAATCAGCCAGATCTGTACACTATAGCCCGGGATTTAAACTGGTGGTCAACAGCACTCCGAATAAAACGACACACCTCTGACGCGATGCGAGAAACGAATCCTTCAACATTCCTCGAACCGGAGGCCAGTCCCCGCTGAACGTTTCGTAAGTCAACCTGAATGTCTGTCAACATTACGTCTGTAGTCTCGACACGAGCCCTCTTTGCTCGGGTATGTCGGTCGAGACCACTTCCAAACGACGCCTGAAAGGTTTGACTATGTCTCTGGAGTTCTCCAGAGTATGTTGTTGTTGCGGTGGCCATAGACGATTGTACCGCCGAAAGCCCATCCTTGAATGCGTTTTTCGCTGTGCCAACGGACTGCAAAACCAATGAAATGCATCAAGGACAACGGGCGGAACACGCTACCTTCATTGCTCCATCGCGCAGTCTCTTGCCCTCCACTCCTCTACGTGCAAACGATGCAGAGAGTTCAGCTCCGCGAAAATTACTGTGTTCAATCAGTCGTTCATGTTGCTGTCCAAACTTGCCAAATTCTTCTTCCACCCTTAAGTTGCCTTTCATGACTGTGCCAAATGCTTCACTTAGCTCTTGGTGTCGTGCGGACACGTAGTCACCCAGAAGGCTAGATATGTTTTGTACCAATTCATCCTTGGCCTTCTCGGATTTAATTTTCTCAGCTTCAAGGGCTCGTGAGAGAAGGGCATTTTGGGCTTGAAGATGGGAAATTTCGGCTCGAAACATTTCATCGGTAATTGCTTTAGCTTCCAGGGTAGATTCACCTTCCGCTTTGACGAATGATAGCGCCTCGTCAACAGCAGTGTCAATGAGAGATCCAATCGCTATAAAGGCGCCTTCAAGCTAGACGGTAAATTTCAGTCCTCTCAAGAAAGACCAATTCGAGATGGTAACCTACGGCAGTAAAGTTGGCTTGATTCATGGTGTACAGTTCGTTACACAGAGCTTGAGAGCTCTTGCGCAGGCCATCCGACCAAGCGGCGAAAGAACTTTTAACCGTGTCCTGGGACTCCCTAACCGCGCTCTGCATTATACCTACAGCTTCAGCAGATGTATCATCCTTGGCATTGATTATTCGTAGAGAGTCTTGGATCCGTTGCCCCTGCTGATCGATTCGCTTAGAATGGGCGGCCATTATCTCTTGTTCTTTGTTATAATATGCTTTTGCTTCAGCCCGAAGGTTTTCAATCGAATGGCCAGCGTTCTTCATAAAATCATTCATCTTCGCAGAGAGAGCAGTTACTTCGCTGGTTATTGATTTTCCGTGAGATGATGTTGCCTTTATATTAGAACTGAAAATTTTTGTCTTGCGCTCTGGGCAAAGTCGTTAACCGCATCACCATCGAGGGAGGAAAACAACCTTACGAATTTTATCAAACAAGGCGCCTAGGTCATCGATGCTCTCCGCAGCAACCTGCTTCAACCCGCAAGCGATACTGTCAAGTTTGGTTTCATTAACCTGATAAGTTTGCCGAACGATAACTTCTTCTTCCAAAGCGTCCCTCGTCCACTTAAGCTGTCCCTCCTTCACATCAAGTTCGCATTTCGTTTCCTTCAACCTCTCTTTCGTCTCTTTCAATTCTCCATCCCGCTTCATCAATAGCGCTATACTCTGCTCGAACTCCTCCCGAGCACTCCTTAGCTGACTCTCCACGATCTCTACCTGCTTCTTCGCTTCTTCTATTTCGGTCTGCCGCAATTCTTGCTCGGCGCTCAGCTGGCTCCACGTCTCTTCGGAGAAGAAAATGCCATTCTTCTCTCGAGCTGCCAGAACGTCCGCCTTTAACCTCTCAATCTCGGCAATGTATTCCTTTAGGAGTGAGTTTCTCGTCATCCTTTGGTTAACCTCGGGCTTGTTGCGAATGGATTTGGCTCGGATTGCGTAATCGAGGGTCGAGAGGGTCTCCTCCATGTTGGACCTTGCGGGTGAGATAGTCGCAATGATGCAAGTCTTGGTGCGGCCCCCCAACGAGTCTTGGAGAAGGCGAGTGAGCTTGGACTCTCGATACGGGACGTGAGACGAGCGATCGACGAGAGCGTTGATGACGCGCCCGAGGGTCAGTAAGCTTTGGTTGATCATACCAGCCTCTCTTGCCCTTTTATTCTCGGCACCAGACCGTCCTATATTTTCTGACCCAGCCAGGTCAACGAGATTGAGCTTTCCGACCTTTAAGAGGTCATCTCCTATGAGCGAGGTCTCCTTTGTATGTACGGTGATGGAGAACACTGAGTGGGAACGACTTGAATGGTCGTTGAATTTGGTTGCTGCAATCTGGCGACGATCGCTACCCTTGGTCAGGAGAGCCAAAGCATCGGCTGCGTCCTTGACGGGTATCTCTTCTAGACCTTGTATGAAAACACCCTTCTTGCTAGCATCGTCGAATATCTTCAGGCCACCCTGGGTGTCGGGCTGGCCTCCCTTGCCCATCGGTTGGGCTGAACCTGCCGGAGCGGAGAGCTCGTTCGCGAGTAGGTCTCGTAGTTCCTCGTTGTATAACTCGACGAACGAAATTCTGACGCTATAATCCGCTGCAGATGTCTCGAGTTGATGAAATAAGCGAAACAATACTCTGGGTATCATTCCAGCTTGAGCAGACGGATTACCCATCGGGGTGAGTATTAAATCACCCTGCATGGTGAATCTACTCTGGTGTCAGCGGTAACGGTTTTACAGAATGGCGGGGCCACATACGTTTTGCCTGTGCCCGTCTGTCCATATGCGAACAACGTGCAATTGTAGCCCGAGAGGACTTCATCAAGCAAGGGATTGACGACGTCATGATAAATCATTGCTTGGTCGGCCTCTGGACCAAAGACAAGGTCAAAAGGATAGGTCCGCGTTGGTGGCAATGTTACGACGCCTAGACTAGACACTGGTACGGAAGTCTCGATGGTAACCTGCTTACTTTTGGCGCCATGTGAGCTGACGATTATGGGCGAATTTTCCTGGATTTCGCGATCTGAACGTCTTCTACATCGAATGACGACCTGAATGTTTGTCTCTCCATCCCCTTGGTCGCTCGATTTCGTACTTTTGGCGGAGGCGAGAGAAGCTGCCAAATAATCGGGCCTACTGCGCTCATCGGCCAAAGATGAAACGTTCTGAGACGAGGCCGTCGCGATGCGTGTCCTGGAAGTGGTCTGTTTCGACCGAGAGTATGTGGGCCGACGTGTAGCCATCGGTAGTGTAGCGTAGCGCGTCGAATCAACGACAACGCACGCACGCGTCGGGATCACGTGCTAGTGTAGCGCGGGAACTGATAGGAGTGCGTCACTACTGGCTACCAGCTAGCTAGCAAGACTGGCGTGGTGGTCCTGGACAAGGACGAGAGATGGGAAAACGCAAGAAATCGTCCAGGAAACCGGCTGCAGCGAGCGCAGCGAGGCGGAGAGAACCGCTCGGTACGTTCCCCGCAGCGAGTCGTTGGCGACGCTGATCTTGTCGGTCAGACACCACGTTCACATGCCTGTTCTGCCACCACGACAAGTCGGTCACCGTCAGACTGGACAGAAAAGAGGGGATCGGGCAGCTCGTTTGCAGGGTGTGCGACCAGCGATATCAGAGCAAAGTAAACCGTGAGCGTCCTCGTCCGCCGCGTCTGGGACCGCTCCTCACGCTCACGACTACACCCATTGAATAGATCTGACTGAGCCTATTGACATTTACTCGGAATGGATCGATGCCGCTGACGCTGCGCAAAAAGAGGATCAGATTTCTCGTCGTCCGACGACTTCTTCGAGCAGACCTGTACCGGCAGCTGCTTCTGTGGGGAGCGACGATGACCGAGTTTAGCTAGTACGTCGAGGTTCGTTTCGCCGGGCTTGTCTCGAGCTGGTAGTACGTAGCAAATCTCATGTTCAGCCACCGCCGCTGGAATTTATTGGAGACAACGTGCCGCTACTCTTTCACCGCGACACGCATTTAGAGTCCACGACGACCGTCTTTTCGTCCCAGCATCACCGTAACCACACGTATACCCGTGTGCTGGTCGCGACAGCTCCCTAGACTCCTTTCTTCCACCTTAGACGGACCGTCCATCATGGCGTCCTCAACCAATATCAAAGTCGTCTGTCGGTGCGTCTTCGCCCACCACCTCCAGCTGTCGTGTTGATTCACACTCCACAGATTTCGTCCTCCCAATGCTCTCGAACTCAGAGAAGGCGGTGAAATTGTCGTGTCATTCAGTGACAATCTCCAAACCGTCATGATGCGCAACTCGCAAGCTGTTTCCGGACCAGAGAGGGACGGCTTCACCTTTGATAGGGTATTCCCAATGGGCACAAAGCAACACGAGGTATTCGATTACGGTGTCAAGGAGTAAGTTCAACACTCGCATTTCTTTGACCCTCGTTGACCTGGCTTTGCTTCGCGGATAGCATCGTCAAAGGTGAGAGTCTTCGGATTAACTCGCGTCCCACAAGCCACGCCATGATTTCCGATCACATTCACTCGACCATTCCCGAGATTGTCGCGTCATTCTCCATTTCTTGACCCAGATTACTGACGGTCCTCTTAGATGTACTTGATGGTTATAATGGAACTGTGTTCGCTTACGGCCAAACGGGCAGTGGCAAGACTTTCACTATGATGGCAAGCAGTTCTTACCTAATTGTCCCATTTGCTCATCGACACTTAGGGTGCAGACATAGACTCAGAGGAACTCAAAGGCATCATACCTCGGATTACTGAACAAATATTCCAATCGATAGTGGAATCGGACGCTCACCTGGAGTATATGGTCAAGGTTTCCTATATGGAAATCTACCTAGAACGCATCCGCGACTTGCTGGCCCGTAAGTTAGTTGTTTTCTCCCGTGAGACATAACTAATTACCTTTTCCCCATAAGCACAAAACGATAACCTGCAGGTTCACGAGGAAAAGTCGAGAGGTGTATATGTCAAGAATCTTTCGGATTACTATGTCAGTAGCGCTCGCGAAGTCTACGAGATCATGCGTCAGGGAGGTGCGGCACGAGTAGTGACTTCCACGAGTAAGTTCCACGCTCCAGTCCGCTTGGGTCGAAATTCTAAGCTCGCTTTTTGCCAGACATGAATGCTGAAAGTTCTCGTTCACATTCAATCTTCCTCATTACAATTCAACAACGAAACACCGAGACTGGCGCTCAGAAGAGCGGTAATCTCTACCTCGTGGACCTCGCCGGCTCTGAAAAGGTTGGAAAGACAGGAGCATCGGGCCAAACCCTCGAGGAAGCCAAGAAGATCAACAAGTCTCTCTCGGCTCTCGGCATGGTCATTAATGCTTTGACGGACTCAAAGGTACGCATTTTGTGCCCGGAAGGTCGAGCTCGGATGTTGATACTGATTACTGTTTCAGGCAAAACATATTCCATATCGTGATTCGAAACTTACGCGGATTCTCCAAGAATCCCTGGGTGGAAATTCACGGACGACACTTATCATCAATTGTTCACCTTCAGCTTACAATGAAGCCGAGACATTGTCAACCCTTCGCTTTGGTATTCGTGCCAAGTCAATCAAGAATACTGCTCGTGTCAACCAGGAACTCTCACCACTCGAGCTCAAAGGATTGCTTTCCAAGGCGCAGCTCGCAAATACAAGACACCTGGCGTACATACAAGCATTGGAAGCCGAAGTCGCCATATGGCGCTCCGGGGGATCTGTAGAACAAGGTGATTGGGCAAGTCCAGATAAGACTATGTCACCCGTTGGTGTTTCCAAGAAACCTGCATCGTCACCCACGCCGTCTACCGCCAGGAGCATGACTCCTGTAAACCCTGTTTTAGAAGGCCTCAGGTCGGACATCGATAGTCGACCGCAAACACCCACGGTCATTGGCATGGATAAGGACGAGCGGGAGGACTTCCTGCGCAGAGAGAACGAACTCAGTGACTTTCTGGCTGAGAAAGAGAGTGCACTGGCATCTGCAGAGAAGCTTATCAAGGAGCTCCGGGAAGAGCTTGCATTCCTCAGGGAGCAAGAAGCTTCAATATCCAAGGTAATATCTGATCCTCTCTCTAGTTCTTATTCTACATCAATCAGTGTAGGAGAACAAAGCGATGTCCACTCAACTGAACGAGCTTCGTTTGCAAGTCGAGCGTCTCGATTATGACAACAAAGAGAGTATCATCTCGATAGACATCCTGAGAGAGCAGAATCAAGATTCCAAGAACGAATTGGATGAACTCAAGAAGATCATCACCGATCTTCGCAGCGCGCAGAAAGACGCCTCTGCGGAGGACAAGGAGAAGCGAAAGCAAGAGAAAATGGCGTTGATGATGGCTAAATTCGATGCGGTATGTTTCTTGTGGGTATCAAATAATCAGAATGCTGACTCTCCGCGTAGCAAGGGGCGTTCTCTGAAAAGGACGAACAGCTCCGCCAGTTGCTTGCTAAGCTCGACGCCGTCGACTCCGAGGCGACCATATCGTCTCTTACCGTTGATGACGTGGTTGCGGCCAGGCGGCAGCTGACTGAAGCCCAGTCTCTAGTCCGTGAGACTCTTGATCGCCTGCGTCAAAGTCAGGAGGAAAATGAAATGGTCGCTCGACGCCGTGACGAACTCGAGGGCCGCTTGTCTACGCTTGAAGCCGAGTATGAAGAGCTTCTCGGTGCGTCTAAACAACTAGACACCCTTCATAATGGCTTACCGCATTGCTGAATAGAGAAAACTATTCATGATGAAGAGACAAGCAATGCCGACATTGCAAATTCAATGGCGGAATTTAAGGTGCGCTTATTGGACGTTCGCATCATATGGATGCATGTTCATGATGACAATCTCTTGGTGTCAGAACAAACTGGAAGCTCAATACGCCGCTCGCCGGGAAGCCAGCATCGCCGAAGTTGCCGATCTCAGACAGCAACTTGAACTGAAATCGAACGAAATTCGTTCCCTGAATGCGACGATTGATAGCATGAAGAATGTGAACGAAGAGTTGAAGGTATGTGTTCTCCTGGAGGCTGATTTGTTCTGATTCAGGATTTCCCGCTCTGCATAGCGAGCTTTCGCTGTGACGTCCGCGGGTATCGAGGGTGGCAAGAGCCTGGCAGAAAGCGCCCAAGACCTGGAGCGCACTCGCAAAGCAATCAATGTACAACTTGCAGAGTTTGAGGGGGTCAAGAAATCGCTCATGCGGGACCTGTCGAACCGCTGTGAGAAGGTGGAATCGCTTGGTTGCTGTCTGGACCCATATTCACGACGTCTTGGCAGGTCGTCGAACTTGAGATCCAATTGGATGAGATCAAAGAGCAGTACAACAACGTCATTCGGAACAGCAACAGCAAAGCTCAACAGAAGAAGATGGCGTTCCTGGAACGAAACTTGGAACAGCTGACGATAGTTCAGAAGCAGGTAGGCGTTCGTTCTGCTGTGCTCTCACATCATCTCGTGATGGCTTGCAGCTCGTGGATCAAAATTCTGCACTGAAGAAGGAAGCTGGGATTGCTGAGCGAAAACTGCTTGCGCGGAACGAGCGGATCCAGAACCTGGAGACTCTGCTCCAAGACGCCGACCGGCGATTAGCCATTCAAAACCAGAAGTTCGAGACACAACTTCAATCGGTAAAGGAACGACTCGAGCAAGCGCGAGGTGAGGACGATAAGTGACAAGGCGATTGGTCAACTGCTTACGATCCGGGAATGTCTAGCGCAAAAAGCCTCGAATACTTCGACATTAAGTTTTGGTCGGATCGCCAAACCACTCCGTGGTGGTGGCGGCGGCGGCTCAGCTGTAGTTACAGGCATCACTGGTGGTTCCGTGCAAGTAACTGGAGGAAGTGGGCCACCGTCGGCCAACCCGCTGACCAGGATTCAGAACGAGGAAGGAGGGTAGGTGATCAAGAATTAGGCTCTTCCTCCGAAACTAACGGGTGATCATTGTACCGGATTTCATCCCTATTCTCGTTTGACCGTGGCCATCAGAGGTGGTACGTACAAGCAATTCTCGGGTGTGGAAGTGCTGACGAGTCCGACCCTAGCGAAGCGTGCTTCGTGGTTCTTCAACTCTCGAGGAAGCTAGAAGAGTTGGATATGCTATGATCCTCGGCACGCCTGGGCCACTCCGTATCGTATCGACTCGATCTACACATACCATCGCCTATAATGCACTGGAGACGAGCAGACTCGGGAGGATAGAAATATGTATTCTGTACTAATCTGGCTCAGGTCTCAGTGTCAGACGAGTCTGTCCCTGGACCAGGTGTGGGTGCGGGAGGGAAAATTGCACGGATGCTTACCCGTTGTGTATGTCATTGGCAGTACAGTGCTAGATGGGCCACGGACAGATCTGGACTCGTGCCGGATGACCAGAAGGGTCCAAACTTTGACGGCGGCGGCACCGCAGGCGATTACGACGTCCGAATCCATTCAAGTTGACGGAGGCTGGTTAAGCGAGTGCTAGTACGCTACTGACGATGGGCCAGCACGCTCTGGCACCTGCAGCTCGTCGACGTCGAGGACGCCCTCAGGAATCGGTGCACTGCGACATAACCAACACGGCGCCGGCATCCACCCCTGCCGTTGGCAGCAAACCGAAAATTTTTCATCGGAAATACGCGAGGGCGGGGACCTGTGATGGCTGTGTGCTAATGAGGGTCGTCCTGCCTAACTTTCGGGGTAAATAGTCGAGCTAACAAGAACGTTCACCAGGGTTCAGGCTCTGGCGCCGCCAATTCGGCGCTGCCCCGACAGTTCTCTGCTCTTGCCGGTCGACTCGTACCAAGATCGTCCACTCATTTACTCAACTCTGCCAGTCCCCACCGGGCAAAGTGCCGTAGCGGACCCGTTTGTGTTGCGGAACCAAAAAGTTCTTAGCGACTCAATTCCGTTCAACTTTAATCGCGACAGAATTTTACTCCCACCCGGTACTCTTTGCTTTTTTCTTTTCTTCCCTTTAACGTGGCAGCTCGAGGCGTATCGTCCTCTTCGCCTTCCTGTCCCGTGTCTAGAAAGAACGCACACTACCATCCGTTCGGCATCTTGGTTGTCACTACATCATCTCTGGTGAGTCTCATCATTCACGCGTCTTTTTTCGCCTAGCGCACATCGTGGCTCGTTTACGATAGCCCGTGCCCCAGCCTTCCTTGTTTTCGACGCGCTCTTAACCGTGTCTCCGTGCCGGCCCCGCTGTCATGACTTGGTTCAAACGTGTACATTGTCACTAAACTGTGTCACATCCCTTTCACAGCTAATTCATTTACACCTCCGTTTAAAACTATAATCTCTACTGCTTCTTGCTTTTCCTTTTCATTTGCGTGAGTCGCTGTCCGCAAGCCTCATCCATCTTCCTCATCTGCCCTCAGTGTGTGATTAATATACCTCTTTTTGCAATGGCATCACATCCTGGGGATACATCCCGCAAACCTTCGGGATCGTCTACGCGCTCCTCGGGCCATTCCCCTTCCGCATCGCCGAGTAATGTATGTCGCGCATCATCTCCCTCGAGTCTTAGTTGACGCTCCCGAAAGGCACATCCTCAGGGCAAGTTCACCCCAACAACCGCACCTAACATGTTTGCAGTTGGAATGGGAGCAGGTCCTGCACTCAAGGGCCTCAACTCTGGATGGCAGGTTCGTCGTCAAATTTTTACCGTCTTGGCACGTAGTTCACACGTACGCTTAGGTCTGGGGATCCGCGGCACCCGTATCAAAGAGAAACGCGTCTATCTCTTCTGCGGCAAGTGTGAACGACCTTTCGCCTTCGCAGGGCGAGAATGCGTATCGCTCCAACATTGCGGAGAGTTGGACCGCACAGCGACCATCCAGTGGCACTTGGGATGAGTTAAGCAGCAGCCCACAGAGGAATGACTTCCCTCAGTTGGTCAGTTGAGCATCAATAACATAGACGTGCCTGCCTGAGTTGTGATAGGATCCAAATTCCCCCCTTTCTTTGCATCACCCGCGACAGAGACAAGCGACAATGGTTCAGACAGCTGCGTTATCGGGAACCAGAATTGTACTTTTTTTTTCCCGTCAATAGCAAAGGTTCTTTGATCCTGACGTTCAATCTTCTTTTCAGGACGATCGTTCTTCAGCGAAGCCCGGGCAATTCTCTCCGCAGAGGTTCGATAATGGGCTTGGGAAGGATGCACCTGTCTCCAGCAGGTATCCTTCGCCGTCTCATCCTGCCTACGGATCTTCTTCACGTTCTGGGCAAAGCGGAACATTCGATGTCACGTCCGTGGTCGAGAATGAACTGTCGCTGGGCCTCAGAGGAATGGCTGTTGAGGATGACCACGTCAATAGCCAATACCGCCAACCGTCTGTCCTATCACAACCGAACGGTGTCTCCCATCATTCCGTTTCTTCCCAGGTACGGCCGTCCCCCATGGTTCAAGGCCGTACACCGTATGGCGGTTACCCCCGAGCAGATTATTCTTCCTACTATACCAACGGCACACCACGCGATCCTTATGTGGATTATGGATATGGATACAGTACACCCGCCGATCACTCGTTATATCCTGCTGGTGGTGGCATGGCCAGTAACTCATCCGCAAACGTATACCCAGGTGTATCTCCGCAGGCACTGCACCCTAATGCTTCTGCTGGCCAGCAATCAGGCATATACTATGATTACTCTGCCTCCGCTCGATCACCTTCGCAATATTACTACCCTACCCATCAACCGATCATGTATCCTACTATTTCCTCGATCTCTCCAATGCCGACACCACAACTAAGTGCTGCAATGCCGACCGGCATACCGGACAAAAAACAGGTATGCCATTTCATCGGTTTCGTTGAGTACCTTCCCTCATGTTCGACGTCAGTATGGTCTTCAGCAGCAGGTGAGACTAACAGTCATGATGGAAGGATAGCTTGAAATTCACTTTTCAATCTGCTAGGCTTATGCGGCGGCCATGGAGTATGGCACGCAACTACCTTTCATGATCCCTGGTGGCGCGCTTTACGGCCATGCTGGTCTTAATGCCCACGGGGTGCCGTTTTACCACCAAGCCATGCGTCATGGACGTCGTCACGACAACGACGTTGCATTGGCATTGCGTAGTCCACTGTTGGATGAATTCAGGGCTAACAAGTCACGGAAGTGGGAGCTGAGGGTAAGCCGTGTTACGGAATTTAGGACGAGTATTAATGTTGCGTCTCAGGATATCTTCGGATATATTGTTGAATTCAGCGGTGATCAGCACGGGTCCCGGTTCATCCAACAGAAGCTTGAGACAGCAACATCGGAGGAAAAGCAATTTGTTTTCGATGAAATTGTACCCGACAATGCACTGCAGTTGATTCAGGACGTCTTTGGCAACTACGTAAGTTGTGGTAGGTATTCCTCTGACATTCGTCTTATGCCGAGACAGGTTATTCAAAAGCTGTTCGAGCATGGAACACAGGTGCAGAAAACTGTCTTAGCCAACACTATGGAAGGCCATATTCTTCCGTTGTCTCTGCAAATGTATGGGTGTCGCGTCGTGCAAAAGGTAGAATCATGATTGTCTGCATGGGCCACCACTGACAGGATTCACAGGCGGTCGAGTTCATTCTTCCAGAACAACAAGGGTCCTTCGTGAGAGAGTTGGAGCCACATGTGCTCAAGTGTGTCAAAGATGCGAACGGCAACCATGTTATCCAGAAATTGATCGAGCGCGTATCTTCTGATCGTCTTGGTTTCGTGCAATCATTCCGTGGTAATGTGTATGACCTGTCAACACATCCATACGGATGTCGAGTTCTTCAGCGGTGCTTTGAGCATCTGCCGGAAGAACAGACTCGTACTCTGATGGATGAATTGCACAAATACATGATTAACCTGATGCAAGATCAGTTCGGGGTAGGCAACCTCCCCCTTTTTTAAGCGTGGTGTTTTGTTGACCTTTTGCGCTGTTAGAATTATGTTGTTCAGTTCGTTCTCGAGCAAGGAAAATCTCACGATCGTTGTCAAGTTATTGCCAAGCTCCGTGGTCAAATGCTGAACATGGCTCGACACAAATTTGCCTCGAATGTCTGCGAGAAGGCACTTGTCACCGCTACTACAGAGGAACGGCGTGCATTGGTTGATGAAATCATCGCGCCAAAACCCGACGGCGTCAGTCCCATTGTGTCTATGATGAAGGACCAATTTGCCAGTAAGCCTGTTGGAGGGTGCTTGTGATCGTGACTGAATGGACGGGTTCTAAGATTACGTGCTACAACGAGCGCTCACCGTCGCTGATCAAGATCAGAAAGATCAGCTTGTGAGCAGGATCCGTCCTCAGCTCGTAAGCATGCGGCGTTACTCGAGTGCCTACAGCAAGCATTTGATCTCTAGTACGACATTGTTCGTCCTCACTGTGATCTAAGCTTATCAATTTTGTAGTTGAGCGGCTCTTGGAGCGCACGGTCAACGCTTCCAAGATGTCATTAGACAAGCCAGCGGACTACCCTTCTCTCTCACAAAACCAGTCAAACTAATGATGTGTGTCATCGCTGAAATTTCGGCCCTGTCCGTTCGACGGTCGCGACTTATCGGCTTGTTTTTTCCATTTTCTCGTTTCCTGCTCTCCTACTTTTGATCGCAATGCTATGATACAATCACATCAATTCGTTTCGTCTCATATCCTGCACTCACGTCTATTACCCTCGCAATGAACATTCATAATGCAACTTACACCGATGTCTCGTTCATTCTTTGTTCTTTTCGCATTCGCTCGCTCTAGTCGGATACATGCAGTCTCTTCATTGTCGATATTGGACGCCACTTTCACGTTGCTACTATCATTACTTTGGGTTGTGAACATTTCAGTTGGCACGTGCCGATTCGTACGGTTCCGAGTACGGTACGACCTAGTTGGCCATTCAAGCCAGCTTAGCAAGCGTGGCCAAACAAGTCCGTTAGGTTAGGCGAGTCCAGTTAGTACCGTTACCTGCCAGCAAAGGTGTCTCTCAAAAAACCAGCACAACGAGACGGCTCGTTCTCGCAGCTCAACACGTTGAAGAAATGAGTACAGTCGAAGCCGCAGCCTCACTATTCGGTCCGGATGGCGATTCTGGACCCGACCTTTTTGCGGTCATTGGGAACGAGGCAACTGACACGACACCACCCCATGATGAGCACCACACAAACACTTCGTCCCATTCCTTCCACATGGGCCAGGATACCTCCTCCTGGTTCGTAGAACAGATCTATCCAGACGCTCAGCAAGAGCGACACGACTCCTGGTTCATCCCGACCACTCAGGATGCCTCCTCCGGCCAATCCAATCGTCCGAGCGGCCTGTCGCCGTCGTACGACCACCACCAGCATTACTATCCTGAGGTTAGCACGTACGAACCACACTCAGCGTACAGTTTTCCGCCAGGTTAGTCCGTCATCCTTCTCTTCCTCTCGTCTCGCTCATTTCACCGCTTTGACTTTGACAGTAACTTCGGGAACTAACCAGAGTATCACTACCTCTTACGAGGCGCATAATCCTACCCCTCCTACTCATCATCAGTTGTACAGCATCAACCAATATCCTGTCCAACAACCTTATGACCCATACAAGCCAGCCACAACCACGTCAATATCAGATTCATATGCACCTCGGCAGCAGGCAAGGCAGTTTCCGACAGTACCTGCACAACCACACACCGCACAACCAGACAATCACAACCCTGCTTCTCGCTCTGTGCCATCTCCGTACTCGGCGTCGTTCGCTGCCGCTTCGTCACAACAGCCAACAGATGGTGTACCCGTTCGGGCTTCTAAGCCACCCACTGTTCCTACCGCGGCTGAATTCAGGCCAAAGGCATCAAACGCCTACGACCCTCCTCTACCACCACCAAAGGTACACAGGGCGACTTCTCCAACTTCTTTGCGCTTAGCGAGCAACTCGCTTGGCCCTGTTTCTCACACTTCACGCCCTCATATGAACCCATATGATCATAAGTCTACACCTGGCCCTCCGAGGACGATTTCTCCCAGCTCCATTCGATCAGCTTCTCCGGCCTCGGGTTCCTTTGCACCGTCGAAGGCCGTCCCAGCCTATACATCGTCCCAACTTCGGGGCAGGTCCACCTCGAACGGTTCATCTCTGTCTTCCCAAGGTACTCTCGATCTTGTTCAACCACGCAAGGAGTATGGGCTTGGATTCGGTGCTCACATCACTGAGCCAAGTTCATATAACGGCCAGTCTCACCACCCCATGGAACCTGACATCCCTATATCGCGTGTCACTCGCCTACCATATGCACCTTCACCGTCGTTATTGGGCTCAAATGATCCCTTAGGTCGAACCTCTTCTCGAGCACCGGTCATAAGCTTTGGCTTTGGCGGCAAGGTACTTACTTGTTTCCAAAGCACCACAGACTTAAATACAGGATTTGATGTTGCGCTCTCATCCCGACGCACAACCAATGTGGCAATCCGCGTGTTACACCAGTTATTGCCTGACTATGTGTATGGGTCCAAGGCAACGGAGTATCCGGGACCATTGTTCTCTGATCCTGGCTCCCCTGTCACAAGTCTCGTGCGGACTGGAACATCGCAGGCGAAGACGAAGAAGGCTCGTGTTATCAAGTACCTTGAAGAACGTGCCGAAGAGATCTCACGCGGGGCCATGTACATATTTGAGGACATCGAGAGACAACGCTTAGAAGGGAAGCTGGCGCTAGTCCAATTGTTAAAGATCATGGTTGAAAATGACGGCTCGCTCTCGGGAAGGTAATCAATGCGGACACCAGTACAGTGGTAGTTGCTGATGCACACACGCTAGCCCAGCTATCGATAACGCAGTTCGTATTGCACTGTTGCCACGTATCGCTAGCACTATGGACATGTCTGGGCGAGATGGCCCAGTTGCGCTTTCGGCGTCGGCTCTCACATCCTCAATGCCCACTGCATATGGCACGACTTCGATGCTGCTACCTGTCCAGGAGACACCCATATCTGTCACCACACTGCTTCCTTCTGCCCTGGCCAAAATACAGGAGTTCCTCGTGCGTGGTGAGCGCCGCCAAGCCTATCATTATGCTCTTGATGAGAGATTATGGGCGCACGCAATGATCATTGCAAGCAGCATCGACAAGGAGGCCTGGAAAGAGGTAGTCAACGAGTTCTTGAGGGCTGAACTCGGCGCTCACGAAGGTTATCAACGCGCTACCCCCCATCTCAATGGTAAGGGCACCGCACCGCACCTAACTAATGGGCGCGAATGGCTACGGGTTACGTACAGCGTGTTTTCGGGTCAAGGACCTAATGCGGGTACGTGACATCTTACCGGCGAAGCGTGTAAACTTACGCATTCTTCGCAGTTCAAGAGCTTGTCCCCACGAACTTGCTATCAAGAGCTGCGACCGGCTTACAAGTTCCTGCACCCGTTTTGTCACACACCACACCCGTATCTCCGAATTTTTCATCCACCGCATCTGCTACGCAGATCCCTGTGGAGTCTCTTTCAAAATGGCCTGAGATAGCAGCTACCGTTGTATCCAGTCCTCTAAATTCGGAATACTCTGCGACACTGTCAACTCTCGGGGACTACCTATTATCCCATCACCTCGTAGAAGGCGCTCACGTCTGGTATGTAAATCTCGTTCACTCTTTCTGGCTACTTCCAACGCCGCTTTCTAGCTATCTGCTTTCCCCTCAGACCTCGCTGATAGGCGGCCTGGGCGGTCCCGGTGCTCGTTTGGTGTTAGTGGGTTCGCAGAGTCCACACGTTAACCCTGTATTCTTCAGAGATCCTGATTCAATCATATTCACCGAGATCGCAGAGTTTGCGTTGTCTCTAAAGGCACCCACCAAAGGGCAAGAGTCTTTCCACGGTTTTCCCCACTTTCAAGCTTACAAGTTTATTCGAGCTGCGTATCTTGCCGATATTGGGCATATTCAGAATGCCGCTAGGTATATTCCAGAGTTACTGCTCGATTTGTGTATTGATTATCGCTAACAGGTACTGCGAAGCGATTACAGCGGCCATGGGTCGGCCCTCCCCATATTTCACTCCTGCGCTGGTGGAGGGACTGAGGCAACTTGCCGACCGTCTACTTGGTTCACCTCATATTGACAAACCATCGTCGTGGATCAGCGGGAAAGTTAACAAACCTTCTTTGGACAGCATTGGTAATTGGCTCGAAGTACGTCTCACCAAATTTATTGCGGGTGAAGGCAGCGAGACATCTCTTCCCGCAAGCGAGTTGTCGAAGGCACAATTTGCCGGCCCCTTCTCGAGCTACAGTTCCATTTCTTCAGCCACTACATCAGCCAGTCCATCCCCCCCACCTGCAGTCATCAACTCGCACATCATGTCTGCAATGCAGCCTCCTAGGCGGAGCGGCTCCGCGATGGCGCTGCCTTCTACAACTATGCACATTCCAGTTGACAGAGCTTCCTCTGCCATGGAATATTACCGTCCCACGAGACATGCATCGCCTGTACCTCCCAACACTGCGCCACTCCACTCTACGGGGTATCACTACTCACAGTATGCCACACCCCCTGTTGTCAATGGGTACACAGCTACGCATGGAAGTGAACCATCCTCGCGAAAGACTTCGCTTGAGATCACAGCTGAAGAAGGTTTGGAAACACAGGATGCTTTACGGGACGAACGAGATGAACATGCGGAAGATCAGCGACAACTGAAAGTCGTGGACGGCAAGGAAGTAATCCGAGATCCTGAAGATTCAGGCGGTTGGTGGAACTCACTCAGCAATACCGACTCCGCGCCGACTCCTACCGTTGCTACATTTCACCATGTTGAAAACGTGAGAGACCTAGGAGAGGGATTCATCTCCTTGATGGACAATCTCGCACTATCGACGACACCAAACGCAACCCCATCGTCCCGTCACCAAGCGGATGGCGGATTTGATGAAGTGGACGATCTCGGTTTAGGAAACAGTGGACACAGGAGAACACAAGATGTCTCCACAAAGATGACTGAGGATAATCCACCAACAGAGTCAAGTCAGGACATCGCCAAAACTGATGAGAAACGAGGTAAGCTACGTGCGTGACTTATTCCATGGTAACGTGATTTTTTCCTTGCTAGACACTCCTGCAGCTGCCTCCGCGGGATCGTGGTTCAGCAGGTTATGGAAGCGTTCCGACACTCCTGGACCAATCAAAGCCAGCCTTGGGGAAGAGACGAGTTTCTATTATGACAAGGAACTGAAACGCTGGGTGAACAAGAAGGTGAACATACTTCTCCGTGCCTGCTTAGATGGAGCCTCACCGTTTTGGAGGTCGAAGCGGAAGTTGCGCAACCGTCAGCTCCTCCGCCTCCACCATCACGAGCCCAGACTGCCTCACCTAGTGTGAGCAACTCGCGTTACGGTGGAATATCTAATGGGACTGTCGCTTCTGCTCGTCCACGGCCACCACCAAGGACCGCATCCGCGATCGATTTAAGCACGTCTCCGACTTCTAAATTGCCCATGCGTGTACGATCCGGATTGGTTCCCACCGAGGTTGCATCAATGCCAAGTACACCCGCACCGAGCAGTATGCCGAATCCACCGCCAATGGGACGGTCACGATCACAGGCTGCGAAGAAGAATGTGAGAGGTAGATATGTGGACGTGTTCCAGGAGGGGGCCTAAGGCCTTGAAGTGTCTGATGGCGAGGCGCTTTTGGCAAAACTTTTGGTTGCATTCAGGTAGACGATACATTCCCATACCAGTATATCATCCTTGCTATTGTGTTCCTTGTTTATCTATCATGCTATATTGCACCATTACTGGACATAGCGTTATTTGGAACTAGCGTCGGGATGTCTACTATGTGAGGAACACGACTGTTAGAACAAGAGTTTGAAGGGATACCCTGGTTGCCTTGAATCAGCATCATGACTGCGTAAAGAACAAGAACATACCCCTGTTCTTGATGCGAAACAACGACACCAAGATGGAGAAAACGAAAAAATTGACAAACGTCCAGAGGTATACCTGCGTCCGCTGACGAGCGGGGGACTTCTGGTATGGTGTAACTATTGTCAACATCAGGAATGAGGCTGCTAAAATCCCATCTATATGACGTGAACGATCTGGATACCGTGAAAGGCGTGAAGGACCTACAAATCATGGAAACAACCTGTACCTCTTGGCCAAATTGGTTCTGGTAACCCCCAGCGATCCAGCTGCCATCATGACCGACGTATGGCACACCACGGATACGAGTGAACATGAATCCGGACGTCATGACGAGCGATACGAGGACTGTTCCGGCTGCCCATACCCAACGGTTGTGAATTACGGGACGTATGAAGCGGAAGATGAGGGTGACGATAGGGATGAGCGAAATAATCGTGCCAAATCTGGACCAGTCGATAGGGGCCTTATAGGGAATTGGGATCGGAGTATGGGTGGAGAGTTGTTCCGCTAGAGGACCCGCTTCGAAGCCACTGTAGACACTAAGCATGGCACCCACAGAGTTGAAGTAGGTCATACTTTGAGAAGTCGTATTTAAATGGCTTTGCGGCATTTTTGGCATTGGGTCCCTCTGTAGCAGGGTAGACATGAACCACCGGTGCAGAGTTGAGTTGGAGCTGCGGACGGGTCAAAGTGTGACACAGGCAATTCGAGTGAGAACATGCCTTTTGAAAGACCTTGATTGACTCGTCGAACTCGGCGGTGGCAAAGAAATGGGTGTCACGATGGACCTGGGGGACGGTAGCCCAAGCTTTGGCGACGGCATTAAAGGAAGGGTCGAACTCCCTAGCTAGGTATTCCATGAATTGGCCAGCAAGGAGGCAGAGATACTCACTTGCACGGGGTACATCTGCGCTGTGGGTTTAGAGCTGTGAAATGGATGGAGGCCGACCAGGTACGCTTTGGGGAAGTGAGCAGGTCGAAGACGCGCTCATCGAGGCGTATGACACCGTTTCCAGCAGCAGCGAGCTGGACGAGCTCGTCGTGGGGAGCGGCGAGCGAGAGCGGAAGGAGAGAGAGGGAGAGGGAGAGGAGTGGCCAAATGATCATGGTGGTGGTGGTAGTGGTGTACGTGGCACGTGAAGTGTAGTGACTAGCGTCGAGTCAAGGTTGACCATGTCGCATGCGCTCCTCTTGCGGCTCTTCCTCTCGCCCTCCTTCTTCTCGGTCCATGTCGCCCTCAGATACCTCATGCTCTATGCAGACAACATCGGAATCACCTACTACCTCACGCGCAGACTCGCAGATCTGGACCACCACGAGCTGCGCGAAGTCTGGGGCTTCATCTGGTGCGCGCTCCCCTTCAATTCCCTTGCTCCAGGCTTCACCCGTACTTAGCCACCTTCTTGTCACCCGCCCTTCGAAATCCCTTGCACTCGAGTGTTTCGTAGACGACGTCGCACAGCGGTCCACGCACATCGCCATGCTTGTCAGTCCGTTTGACATCCTCTCGCTTGACTAGGCCGCTCATGGTCATCAAGACATTGTGGTTCATGCAAGCCTCGCTCAAAGACCTTTCAGCAACCCCAACTTCACAATCATTTCTCGTCTGTCAGAGGACACTGCACAGATGCCATGAAATCATCTTTGCCGAATTGCCTCCTCCCCCGGGTCCGTATTCTGGCTTGTCACCGTCCCACCACCCTCCCTTTACGAGAAGGAAGGTTAAGCCTCGTGTCGAACCAGCCATGGTTGGTATTGGCCTTTTCCTGGCAGGTGTTCCTGGCATGCCGGTCCTGACAGAGGTCGTGGGCCGAGTAGCTTTGCAGCAAGGCCGAGCAGACGATGGCATAAATCTCCGCAGTGTTGAGACAGGTGATGGCCTCGTACCCGACATTCCTGACAATACAGACTCAGGTGAAGATGACGACAATCCCTCCAACGCAAGGCCCGACGAGGATAATGCAGGAGGACCAGAGGTGCCAGCTACAAATGATTCGGAGAAGCACGAGTCGACGCAATCAATCACGCGTCGTCGACGCACTATCGTTGCTGCGCAAACGAGTCCTGCACTCGTCCATCTACGTAGTGTACATCGATCGCGACTTTCGGAAGACCCCCTAGACCAACAAGATCCACCGCCTGTTCGCATTTCGAGTCCTTATCAGTCTTCACCCTCGATATCCTCATCTCCATCTCCACTCAGGCAAAGTGTGATGGCAACAGCCGACACTCTCTTGCAAAGGTACGATTCACAGTCGCAATCTCATCTCCTAAGAAGCCAGTATTGTCGGTCAGAGGTATATCCTTCACTCTACTCCTGGATTCGATCTAGGAGTTAATGTATACCTCGGCACTAAGGTCCAGTTCCTTCTTACGCTCGAGGGTATATCCAACCGTCTCTTAGTCGTGCCCAAACCTGCACGCGTCAGCGCTTTGCGGGCAGAATTGACTGCTTTGAACCATCAGCTTCCTGCAGAGGTCCGTATTTTTCATAACACTCTGTAATAGTGTCCTCATTACACGTTCCATAGGTCTGCGTGCCAATGTGGTGTTCTTCATTGGATAACTATGATTCCACCTCCCTCACCGTGAACACCCAATCTCATCATAAAATTGTCCGCATCCCACCTGGCGAAGCCGTGGTACTTAACTCTGCCGAACGTGCTCCTTACCTTCTCCTCATAGAGATCCTGCACGACGATCTCAACTTTGACCCATCTAAGCGCGGGAATAAGGAAATCCTTAAACGTATTGTTTCAAAGGAGAACGAGAGAATTGGCGCCTCGAAAGAACTTATAACATTTGGGAACACGAGGGCACGTCCTTCTGTGATTGTGGACACCGTCGTGGGGTCTGAACAGGTTCTGGGAAAAGATGCCGCTGATATACAAGACGGAGGGATCACGAACAACGCCGAGGCATCACAGGGAGGTATCTCAGCCTTACCTGCCTCAGATGACGAGGAAATGGATCTTGTAGAACAAGTGTACGGAGAGGGGCAATCGCTGCGTGGCACAATTGATTTCACAGAAACGATTGTCCTCCCACCTACTCCCAAGAATCGGGAACTCGAGCTTGCCACTTGGTCTCGTGGCTCCCCGCTGCTATCATCCCCTATGATAGAACAAACGGCGGCAGTTACATCTGTCACGAGTTCTCGTTCGACACCTACACACCAACTACCGGAGTCTCTTCGTTCTCCTAGCGTGGGTGTGAGCGGAGAGCAACAATTTTTATCTCTTGATGATTATTCGGAACGAATGCGAACTGCAGCAATTATGCTCGCACAGCTGAACGCCAGCCTTGTTCGTGAAACTGTTACCCCATTGTCCAGGCCAACAGGGCCTAACATAGACGCAGCCCATGGAGCAGTACAAGATATCTCGTCTTCATCATCGGGTTCCCTCAGTTGGTTTCCAGGGACGAGCTGGCTCGGGGTTGGGTCGGACGGAGCGCCGAGTAGTCATGTCCATCCTTCACTTGGGAATAGCTCCAGGCCGCATGACTCTACTATCCCTGCCCCAATTACGCGTATGCGCGTTCAACATGCTGAAGCCGCGGCAATCCGGGACCGCATTATGCAAGAGATGCTCGCTCTAGAGGAGGAACGTATGGCTCGTATGCGTGAAGGTGAGATCGGTCTCGAGGAATCAGGAAGTAGGGGAGGTATGAAGACGGCAGAGGATGAACGGATCATTAAAAGGGAGTTAAGTAAAGTTGATCCATCTGCGGTGATTTTTAGCGAGTCTTGGGTTGCCAAGAAGGTTCGTGAAAGTTTGTGTGTTGCCCCACTATATTAATGCTTTGTTCAGAGTCGGATACGGCATGGATCACCTTATGGGCACCTAGGTACGGATTGTTTGGTATTTTCGCGTGAGTGCTTGGTGAACATTGTCGGTAGCAAACTGGGACTGTGTCTCCGTCATTGTGAAAACGGGTGGCGATCTGCGACAAGAACAGGTTGCTGTTCAATTGATTAGAGAATTTGAGCGGATATGGCAAGAGGAAGGCTGTCAGTGCTGGGTTCGATAGTAAGCATCCATCGTATTATGTCTGTTCATCTTGGCCTAACTTGTGAGTTAGCTTCCGCATCATGATCACGGGGGCATCGTCGGGTTTAGTTGAGACGATCACAGATGCCGTCTCTATACATTCCATTAAGAAGGCTGAATACGCGCGACGTCTAGCTGAGGGTCGACTGGGTAATGTAACGCTATTAGACCACTTCAAATCCACATATGGAGATCCCTCGACAGCCAAGTTTGCTCGTGCGCAACGCAACTTTGCAAAGTCCCTCGCAGGTGAGCTTTCCTAGGATCTCCACCAAAATCGGGTACAATAAATTGCACCATCAAGGTTACTCGATTATTACTTACCTTCTTCAAATAAAAGACCGCCACAACGGAAATATTCTGCTCGACAGAGAAGGTCACCTTATCCACATTGACTTTGGTTTCATGCTCTCCAATTCACCTGGAAATATTGGATTCGAAGCCGCTCCTTTTAAATTGCCCCCGGAGTATGTCGCAGTTTTGGGTGGTATTGCTGGTGAAGCTTTCTTGGAGTTCAGGCGGTTATTCCGGGAAGGATTTGAGACCGCAAGGAAACACTGTGACCGGATTATCAGTAAGTCGGCCGCTCATCCTAACTTCGATGTTTTGACGTAAATGGTCCCATACAGCTTTGGTGGAGCTAATGCAGAAAGGTACTTGGACGGAAATCAGTAACAGATTACACGTTGACCCCCCTTTCGCAGACTCTACTCTTCCTTGTTTCGCTGCTTTCGGGGACCAGACGGCCAACCAACTTCGAGAGCGTTTCCAGCCATCTCTCACGCATTCCCTCGTCGGAGAGTATGTGGATCGCCTCATCGACGGCTCCCTGGGCTCCAACTGGACACGACTGTACGACTCGGTCAGCATTTTTCTCTTGTTATGGGGTCCCTCGCAGTGACGTTTCTGACTAGTTCCAATATTATTCGCAATCAATCCTCTAAGGTCACTGCCATGTCATCTATGAGCCCAGTTCGACTATTGCATATGCTGTTGTGTGAACTCGTATATTGTCCACCATCCATCCATGAGAGTGTAGGCATGACTCTCATCTACGCTACAGGTGCCGGGTAGGTAATCTGACTTTACGATGAAAAGTACTCTGGGTAAAGCCGAACGGGAGCCAAGGACACATAAGTGCTGGGAATCTGTGATCACTTGAACAGCGAGTCGTATTTATTCAAGCACGAATACCACTCGTAGTCTTGGAAGGGGTCAGCTCCCCTTTTCCTCGACAGGACTTCCGAACAGAGTGACTCACCGAAATTTTGAGCTGGGTCACACCAACACCTCGATTTCGAGTGCAAGTCTCCTTGAGGACAGTGCTGGAAAGGTTCGTGACGATACCCGATGTCATTGAAGAAATGAAGTTGGTCCTTCCGCGCGAAAAGTGCTGCACCTATGCTGTGCACAGGTGCATCACCCCACCGCTGTGGGTGCGTAAGTGGAAATTCCATTTGAACACGCATCTTTGGTATGTGCAGAAGTAATCAAACGCACCTCGTAATAGAAACCACCTTTTTCATCCAAATAGTCAAAGAACTTGGAATAAGCCTCCTCTCTCCAAAAGTCCATATCGGCTATTTCAAAATTACTCCAGACTACGGTTCACAGTGAGTAGCCGCATGATGTAAAAAACATGTACAAGGTAGACTTACAGTGGCAACGATTATACGATTCTCCTCCATCGTCGGAGAGGAAGGCCATCGCATTATCTTCGGGTATCAGCCCAGCGTTTTCGTTGATGAAGGCTAAAAATACTAGTTTTCCTAACGCGGTGAAGTCTCAACTAGGGAGCGTACCTTTGACATGGTTCCACAAAGTGGGGATAGTGGCGGGGTACTCGAACAACGAGATGGTGAACCCTATATTCATGCAGAATATCGAGCGATTGCCCATGAATGGAGCGGAAGATCTCACCATAGACTTTTTGCTTGTCTTGCATCAGCAAGAAAGGGTCATAGTCTATGTCACAGAAAAATTTAACATCAGGCCTGTACAAATATAGTCAATCCATGCAACCGGCTCGGAAGATAATGCTTACTCCACCCTCCAGTAATATTTGTATTTTTGGAGGAGTTCTTGTCTGTAAAAGAACTGCAAAATGTCAGACATGATTGATGAGATATTTGCATCATGAATACCCCTGAGTTGAACCGACACATATTTCGATAGCTGTCAATGCAAAGCGCTGTTAGGACTCGAAGACGTTGTGGAATGTTTAACGCACGGCACGCTTCCTAAATTTCACGCCGTGTTGGGCGACATGTTGTAATTTCGAGGCAAACACCTCACGCACCTCCGTAAATGACATTTTGCTTCACCATATCTTCCCGAGCCGTTTTCGCCTTTTCTTCGTCGATCCAAGAGGGTTGCACCCAGTGTTCTTTAGGAATCAAACCAAACTCCACCTCGGCATGAGTCAGTGCTGAAATATACCTGGCCGATGAGATCATAAGCGAAAACCACAAGTTTGGTATATGACATACTTCTTGAACTCTTCTGTGAATGGTTCGTCATTAAGGAGGACATATGGATAGTTGAATTTTCGGTTGAACCTATCCTCGATTTGCTTCATGCTGTTCATGATACCAGGAAGGTCACTGTTTCGCACTAGCATCACGAAGGTAGCGTTTGCCTTTCGGTCGGGTGTGTGCACAGGGTCGGGTGGTCTGTAGTACTGGTCTGGCACGGTCTCCCTGTGCGGGGAGCCCGAACCCGAGATATAATCTGTGAGGCGCGACACCGACGTAGCTTTCCCATATTCGTCATGTGTGAAGCTGAGTATGTAGTGTAGTCCGACCTAGTTGAAGACTCGGTAAGAGGACGTTTCTGCGCACAGCATACTTACGATTATGCCGAGGGCGAGGAGAACGTATCGCATAGGCGTCATCATGTTTGCGAACAGGTCAAGCTGGACTGGGTTGCGACGTGGCCCCGGGGTTGCTGCTCGGTGTCGAAAGGCAACCGATTCTGTCCGCCGTGCAGTGCACGATGTGGAGATTTGCCCAGCTGGCAACGATCACGTGCTCATTCTGATACAGTATACAACTATTGCAGCGTTTCTACACTAAGCGCATGAATTATTTCAGACACGAATTCTGTGCAAAATCTATACGTCAAATCGGATGAGCACCTACGAGAAAAATCATGACGCCGTGTCGTACCAAAGCTGTCGTTGGGATCACACGAACAATGCCCTTTCCTCCAATCCGACCCTTGTGGACAGTGTTGGAATGGGTCATGTCTGTAGCCAATATCTTTGAAAGTGAATCTGATCCTTGCTAGAACAAAGATACAGCTATGCTGTGGACGGGTGCATCCCCCCAGCGCTTGTAGCGACCATGGTCAACCTCGGAAACGAAACGGAGAATGTCAACACTTTACCTCGTAGTAGAATCCTCCATTGTTCTCCAAGAATTCGAAATACTTGACATATGTCTCACTTCTCCAAAAGTCCACGTCGGCTATCTCAAAGTTGCTCCAAACTACTCAACATGGTGAGCCTACCAAGTTACGTCTAGAGAAATACCGCTCACAGTGACATGAGTTATAGGTCTCGCCAGAATTACCGGATAAAAAATCCATAGAGTTATCTGGATGCAAGTACCGCGGATTCTCTGTTATGAAATCTATGCGACGGAAGTCAACTCTCCCTATGGCATCGCAAGTGACCATCCTCTCTCTACCTCGGATCGAACTCCACAAGGTTGGTATCGTCAGCTCCCATTTTAGCAAAGATAACATGAAGCCTGAAAGAGGCGACCCAAGTGTGACCAGTGGAAAGTATGGCTAGACTAACAACGCGTGCATACCATGGATTTTGTTCCTATCCACGAACAAAAATGGGTCGTAATCGAGGTCACAAAAGTATCTAACGTTAGGTCTAGCCAAGTCTCAGTCAGGTTGGCGATGATTCAGGGATGGCGCACTCTACTCTCCAATATCACTTGTAAGGTTGAAGTAGTTCGTGTCGAAAGAAGTACTGCGTAATGCAAGGTCGGCGAAAAGGCACACCACCTTCGGCCAGACACTTGCTCCGGAGTTGAAACGACACATGTTGCGATGTCTTATGGAGCAATATTAATCGGCTTAGTCGTGTCAAGTAAACAGACCTTGGCTGCACTTACGACACACTGCTTGAAAATATCTGCACTTTGAGCGCGCCGAGCGGCATGCGACAAACGGATCGAGCTCACCGCCATATATGATGTTCTGTCTCACTAGCCTGTCACGGCCCTCTCGTGCGCGTTGTTCGTCTATCCATTCTGGCTGGAGCCGGTGTTCGTGGGGGTCACACCGAAAGAAAGAGGTGCATCGGTCAACACGCGGTCCACCACCTGCTCACCGTTTGAACTCGGCCGAGAACTCCTTTTCATTTAACAAAACCCAGGGGTAGTTGAACTTGCGGTTAAATCTTGACTCTACTTGTTCCACGCTCCGAACGACGCCATCTAAATCGTTGTTTCGAGCGAGAATCAAAAGCGTTGCGTTAGCGCGCCAAGGCGCCGAGACCTCGGAATAAAGGTATGTGTCATCAGTGCCGGGGTGAATGACGCTCCAATTGGTCGAGTACTGGCTCAGGCTCAGGAAAAAGTACAGGGCGAGGAAGTCTGAACTGCGGAGTCGAGCGGACGACACAGGGATGGACTCGCGATGACTGCGACCACGAGAAGTATTTTTCTCTTGATAGACGTAGTCGTTCTGCACGGAGAATGGTAAATACATCATAACCGCAGCAATGCTCGTCGCCATAGGGGGTTCTCTGAATTCGGAAATATACTCTCACGATCGTTTCATTTCATTTTTTTTTCTTGGTTTTGGTTTGTCGCGGTCGTTTCATGGCGTATCCCTCTGAAGGACATGGTCTTAATGACCCGAATTCGTCGTCGCT
>JBBPJX010000026.1:0-40126 GCA_038088955.1 Neotropicomus parvogracilis
GTCCTGTCATCAAATCTACGTCCGTCTCATGAACGAAGCTGCGCTCGAATGGTAAGAAATATCACGCACGGGCTCCCTATTGTCGCGCTGGCTTAGATCTTGCCCATCAGCTTGGAAGCGAACAATGCACCCCATGGTAAGACTCCGTTGTCACCTTCGCATGCGTTCTGACTCTGGTGCCGATAGCCCCTCTTAATTTAACCCTCGCACGACGCCACTACTCTGCGCGTCTTGTTCACCTACGTGACTTGATCGCCGCAGAGGAGGTCAAGTTCAAGCAAGTCGTCCTACTCCGTATCAGTTTGACACACGCTCATTTGTCGCGTACCAGGCGCATCGTCGCAGAGATTGATGAGATACGCAACGGCGCTTGGGATGACAAAATTAGGGTCAACCTCACTAGCAATGGTAGCGCGAATCCCAGTGACGTGGCAGACGACTCTCAGTCACTCGTGGAACCAATATCGGTAAGCCTGAGACTTGGTGTAGACACCGGTCGGGTCCGCATTTCAGATCCTTATTCACAGCAACCTCTACAGCAAAGTGCAATTGATGTCACCTCCACCGACGATCAACGAACTTTGGAACAGACTCCCGGAACAGTAGATACCGAAGTTCATGTTGTCAACGATGCTACAGAACAATGCCCTGCTGAGGCCCCACTTGATGCACCTGTCGACGACCAAATCGCGAGAGTCACTGTCACACAAGATGGTACACTACCCGCGGATGTCGTCGAAGTTTCGTCTCCGGAGCTTCCGACAGTCGAAATCTTAGAGGAAAGCAAACTAGCACCCGAGACTGGCCAGATGGACGTAGAAGAATCTGTCGTTCCTCCGGAGCCCGAAAAGGCAGACGGACAGGTGCAGCAACGTGAAGGTATGCATCCCGCCCATAGTCTTAGACACACTGTTGATCCATAGCTTTCAAAAAGGTAAACGCAAGACTACAGACTCGGATAACCTCGAGGAAAGTCAACGAGAAAAGAAGAGACCCCGGGAGGAATCTACGTCAACAGACATCGACGAACAAAGTACGAGATGGGTGATTCTATCGCACCCTAATCGCTCACGTTCTGTAGCCTCTCGAAAACAGAGCACGGCAAACGGGGAAATTGTCCCTCACCACCAAACGCCGCCATCCGTCCCCAACAAGCGCTTCCAAACTGTAATTGGAATGCTTCACAGTCAGATCTCACAACATCGCAATGGTAATATTTTTCACAACCCTATCAAGAATTCCGAAGCACCAGACTATCACGATATCATCAAGCGACCTATGGACCTCAAGACCATCAAGGCAAGGGTCAAAGATGGAATTATCTCGAATTCGCTCGAGTTCCAGAGAGACGTTTACCTCATGTTTGCAAATGCTATGATGTACAATCGACCAACGAGTGATATATACCACATGGCGGAGGAGGTAAGTACTGCGTAGCCTCTGGCCCTGCACTTGTCTAATTTACAGATGATGGCCGAGAGCGAAGTGCATATAAACACATTTCGCCAAACCGAAGGATTTATACGTAGCACTCGTTCCTAAGTCTAGCCATTGCTTTGCCCTGGTTGCCATTCACTCGTCTATTTGTTTGGAAAACAGAGATGCGACAACCACGCCAAATTACACTAAGAGCGCAGTAGATATGAATTTTCAAAACCAAGGGTGGTAGATCTCCGACATTCTCATGAGTTGAATCGGATTTGTAGCGGTTGATATAAGGTTAGTGACCGTCTGTACGACCGGTACGGTTGGCGGCGTCGACATCACACCGATCTGTTGTCAGTTATGTAGTGCCAAGAATCGCAAGTTGGGCATCACTCACCTGATCACGCTCGAGCTTGCATGCCATTATTTCAGCGCGCTTGACAACACCATCTATGTTGGCCGCACAATTTGTCCGGAATGAGATGTCAAACGTCCATGGCTGACCTCTCCCATGCAGCCAGGTCATGACTTCATCACGAGCGAACAAGCAAAGTTGTTGTTCCAAACCAAACTGAATCTGCTTGTTAGTGAATCTTGAAGCTACGAAGTTCAGAATGGATACATACGTCGGGCTCTGTGAGGCAGCGAGCAATGACCATGATGCCAGATGTAAGAAGACCTTCGGTGAAGAGAGGCCCCAGTAATCTTTGCATATTTGGCGTGAGCCGGAAAGGTACTGCGTCGTTTGACGCAAAAACTGGGGCTTGGCCTGCGACACCGGGGAGCAGCTCGCTCATAGCAATTCTGCCAGTTGAGCGAGATAAATGGAATCGGGATGGCGACCTGCTTGTAAGGCAGAAAACGTATGTCATGAAACTTGTTGCAGCAATTTGCAACGCAAACTGTTTGCGCATTTTCCAGAGGTCTGCAGGACCATTCATGACGTTGATCATATACTGGAATGGGTCAAAATGAGCATTGTCAAAAATGTAGCTTGGAGGCCACCCAACCTTGGTAAGCACATCGTCCGGGACGAGTTTCGTCACAACTTCATCCATAATGTCCTTCCGAAAAGTGAAATACTCTGCCTTGCCGGGCTAAGTGGGATAAGATAAGAAACACGGAAGAAGCGCAGTCTCGATCAATACATACGGCTCTTTGGTTTACTTGTTTGAAGTCCAAAAGAACACTCTTCACTTTCTCCCCAGAAACAAGGATGGGATCTTCGCGTGTGATGCCTGTTTCTTCACAGTGGCGATCGTAAATATCACCCAATGTCACGTAAGACGAGTCATTCTGAAGCAAGCGGAGATTGGGGCTGCAGGATATGGCGGCAGGTATGTGGAAACTGAGGTTGCGCTTACGCGACTCTTTCTTTCGTGCCAGTGCCCTGGAAAACAGGGTTTCTTAGCACAACTATCCAATTAAATGACACGGAAACGAACACACCCATTAAATATGCGGAATACCTGCATCACCCGCTCTTCGCGGCGGCAATGGCGCCCAGACGGAAGCTGCACAGAGAACGACGTCCTTGAGTGATCACTACCATGGATGGTGAATCTCTTCCAGCAATAACCGTGAGATCGACAATTCTCGAACTTCGGACCAAATCTTTGAATGTGAACAAAGTTCTGGTTGCTGTCTTTGTCCTGAGTGAATGGTTGAGCATTCGGTGAAATGTTGACTATGCAAACCACTCACCTCCGTGTATTGTCCGGGAACCTCAATGTCATCAAATTTACCATACTGGAACTCGGTCAAGTAGTGACTTAGAAGATCTAGAGATTGGATGCGAGGCCTCGAATCAAGATATTTCTCTTGCCGATCACGCCAACGCTGAAGTCGACGGATATACTCATAGTGCGTTGGTTTGCTCCTTAAGAAATCTTCTTCATATTCCTTCTGCTCGAAAAATACGCATCAGGGGAGATGGATTTAGGTCTTCGCTCAACGTACCCGTGCAGGACCAGATAAGTTAGCGGCCATCTTCGTCAGATTGTTAATTGTGTGGGGTGCAAGCTGACCGTCGTCCTCAGGCGTATTCGTGCGTAATACGTAATTCTAATTAGGATGAAAAAAGAAGCATGAGCAAAGAAACGGGCCACATAGGAAACATACCTGAATGGCATCTTGTAGCAGCATACTGATCAAGCGATATATTTCTTCTTCGGGTGGTGCCTTAAACCTTTGGAGTATCTGATCGACCATGGTCTCCATGCTCAGGATAAGGAGGGGGAAAGCGGTCTTGAGTATCTGTACGACTTCGTCGACATGCTCCCATCCCTGACGAACAGTATAGGTGGGTTGGACGTCAGTGGCTGAATGCTGACCAGGCAATGATGGAGCTGTGTTGGACCCAGAAGCATCCGGATGAGTAGCGGGCAATTGTTGGTTTCCATTGACCTCGACAGTGGGGTTCTCCCGTTTAGCAATCTCTCCAGCGATTTCGGCAGTCGCATCCTGCATGGTCATGTCATGGTCAGCGCGTTTGATCCCGTTAACTGCGGCTGTTTGGTTTGACTGCATGGCACGAGCGGCCGCGGCCGCAGCCGCTTGCTTCTTGACGAAAGCCATGTCCTCTTTGGTTGTTCGCAAAGGGAAAAACAATGCCTGTGCAAGAGAGTTAGTCAGGATATGCTAAGGCACCGGCGGTACTTGCTTGAGGGAATAGTTTGGCCAGGTTGAGAAGGATGTAGCGAGCCTGTTTTACCTCTCGTTGATTGATGGATAGACAAAGCTGGGGAATCAGCGAGATCCAATACCAAAACGCTGCCTCTCCTTTATAGGTATCAAAAGCACGGGAGATCGTGAAGTTTCCATCGTCAACGCTCAGAAGCCAAAGAACGCGAGTGAGCAACGGCCGACTCTTGCCATTTTTGTACTGTCCTGCTGCTTGGAGATAACAGCTGACAGCATTAGCAGCATACGTCATATCGGAAGGAACGTCTTTGAACATTTTATCATTGTAACGGCCCCACTCCGCCCACGCCTTGGCTTGCGACATGTCCATCTGTACGGCTTGTCCAAACGCTTGATTCGCATCCTCGGGACGTCCACTTCTTGTATGAAACATTCCCTTGAGCGTGAAAAACTCCGCCTTCTGTGCATTGGAGAAGTACATGAGGTTAGTGTTGTTGATCACCTCTAGACCGGCCTGTAGATCGTTTGGTTTCTGGTAATGGCAACGCGCTTGCTCCCGGAGTTTGAGGAAGGCTTCAGATATTTCAATGTTGGGCAACGTATATATCTTGTTCAAGGAACTAAAACAAACGTCAAGCAAGTCGTGCTTTCTGGCGACATGAGCAAAACGGTTGATGATCCAGGCAGTTTCATGATAGCCTCGATAGCCAGAGGTATTGACATTTGTAGAGGCTGCGTTGCCATTTTGATTGTTGGTAGAGATGAGGGGGATATAAGCTTTATTGATCGCATTAAAGACGTTCTGCCGCCATGCCACCAGGTCGCTCCAGATGCTGATGTCGTCATGAAGGTTCGGCAGTCGCTCTCTCCACGCTTGAAGGACCATCTTTAGGTCGGACGACTTCTTTTCCAAGTTTTGGGCTGTCGTGGTTGAAAGAGAACCGAAAATCTGAACAGCTTCTTGAAGTTCTACGAACTGCTGGAAGTGCTGTAGCAAAGGGACGTGGGCAACTGAAAGTGTAGGAGGCAGCCCAACCCATTTGCGGAGGGAGAGCTGCATCGCGTCTTCAAGGATCTTTGTGAATTCCGTGTTTTTGTCCAAGGCAGCTGGAAGCTTCAAGAGGGCAATAAACGCCTCAAATACTCGCCTGCGAGGAGTGGCGATATCGGTGAGTTGGTTGATCTGTTCTTCTAAAGTCTCTCTGTGTTCTGTCCAGTCCTTGATTCTCCACGCGCTTTCAAGCATAAGCTCTTGGTTGCCTTCACTCCTTGCAAGCTCATGAAGCGTGTCCCACTGCTGGAGCTTCTCGGCTGCAAGCATCCAGTGATCCTCCCAAAGGAAGTATTCCGTTTCAGAGAAGGCAATCGCACCCGACTTTGACCTAGTTTGCGCAAGTTCGTACGTGCTTTCTGCCTGATCCCACATGCCATGCTGCTCATACGAAAGACCAATGTTTGTCTCTAGGTGGAGACAGCGACGACGCCATAATCCATAGAACATATCTTCCTCGGCTAACTCAGCGTAGAGGTCGGCCAAGGAATCAAAGACAGTATCGCGTAGACTAGGGTCGTCGTCCCGGATGTAATCCAGCGAATGTTCGAGGATTTCTAGGCCGACATGCCATGCACCGTAGGTCTTGCATAGGAACTTCACGAGATGAGGGGGCAGAATCATGGGGGGATTGCAAGCAAGGACTCCGCTAAGAAAAGTTTGGATTACATTTGGACGCATTTCAGCTTGTTTGATGTGATAGTCCTTGCTCAAGAGGTTGATCATGTGGAGGGTCATATCTGCCTGCTCCCTCCTGGAGAGGCACTTCCAGGCAGCCGAGAACACAGAAATCCATATGTCGTGGGCAGCGAGCGGATCGAGAAACGCGAGACGCTGCATAGGGTGCACAATCGACACAGCTTTATGGCGAGTCGTGAGATGCCCGGCAACGGGCCCGAGGGTAATTTTTCTTTCTGGAACGAGGGGTATCTCTGCGTCTACAGAGCCAAGAAGGAGATGGAGAGCGACAGCGATCCAGTTATGCTCCGCGAGAGGTTCCCAGTTCTGGACTGCAAGGATATAGGCGAGACGACTCGAAGGAGATCGGGGAATACTAGTGTCCAGCAGGTCCATAAATCGTTCCCTAAGGTTTACATCTCGTGCGCGGCTCCCAAGCAAGAAGCATTGCTCTAGTCGAGAGGTAAGGTCACTTCGCCGCAAGGATGGCTCAGTATAGATGTCATAGATCAACTCCAGATAGTCATGGAAGAGTGGGTCGCCACGGGTTTCGAAGCCTGCCATTTTCTGCAGCACATTCAACTTGTCCTTCATTGTAGGGTAGGCTTCATTTTTGGCCAAGGCCCACTCCCGCATAACGTCGAGCATGTATCGACAGAGTGGTTGGCTCTTTGACTTCTCCGCAAGTGCCGTAAATGCACCCAAGAATGCCTTCCGTTGATCGCCAAGATACGGTAGGGTAGCTTTACATATATCGATGATCGACGTGATGAGGCGGACCCCGCTTTCAAACCCACTCGTATTTGGTGCCGAGCCAACGTGATCTTTAGCGAGTTTGGTGAAGAGTCGTAGGAGGGATGCGGAGAAAGGCTGTACACGCTCAGAGGAGACTTGCACGACCGACTTCAGCATGAGGAGGGTGCCACGCAGCGCGCTCGTATTTGCTAGACCGTCTTCAACCGCGGAGTATACAAAGTTGTGAAATTCAGACATCTCGCCCTGCTTTTCGTCTTTATCGGGAAGAGGGAAGAGACGTAGCAAGCGCTCGAAAATAGGATGTAGGGCGTCATGAAGCCCTTGCTCATCTGTTACCAAGCCTTTGCGCACAAGGGATTGTAGGATAGTAGCGTTTGCAATATACCAGTCGTCATCCTTGTCAGCAGTAACGACCTGTAAGACTTTGGCTGCGCTAAGGGCCTGGTTAACCAGTGGCTCCGAGTCCAATTCAATCTTTCACGAGCTGTTAGGAAGAGGTTGATGTATTTATAGCGCAAACCTTACCTGTTCAAGTGCCCTCGAAAAATAGTTCAACTTCACGGTCACGTCGGACCAACCAGATGATGCAACCATTTGCTGCAACAAGGTCAGCGCTCGTGGAACAAGAACAGTTCTGACCGGGGGTTCCAACGTTGCCGTCGCCAAGCGTACAAGAAAGCTCACAATGCTTTCTCGAAAAGATAATGGTGTGATCCACGCAGCTGTAATTGATTGGGTTTCTGTGTCCCGGGGATTTTGTTCCCAGTCGAAAATGACCTGCGAGATATCGATCGACAGGATGCGAGACTCTGCCGACGCCGTGCCGGACAGGCCCAACTTATTCAGGGAATTTACCATGTGGGGAATGAATAGAGCCCGAACTGAGTAGAAAAGGTGTGGTTGGCGAACGAGGAGCTGATAAATCATGATGATCTGCTGAAAGCCGTTGCCCTCTTCCGCGAGAAGTCTCCGAGTGGTTTTCGCCCACTGAGGGTAGCCTATCTCATCTACTCCAGACCTAGGAAGCACAGGCGCCAGTATATCAAGGGCCTGTCTGATGAGCAGCTTGCCTTCAGTGTGCGGAGGACGAAGTAATCCAGTCCAAGCGCGAAGGATGAACTTTTGAGGCGTATCAAAGGCTTCGAAGAAACGAGCAGCTAGGAGGTATGCAGTTTGTTTGACGACTGCATCATCGGAAGTAATATAATGCCAGGCACAGCGAATGATGTCCTTCTTGACTTCCTCCAATAGCTCGGGAAAACGATGGACGAGGATTGTGGTCAAATGCAAGAGCTCGATCTTGAACATATCATCAGCCTCTATAAACATGGTATCGTCAATCATAGGCTGCCAGATGGTTCGATGAACAGCAGTTATAAAATCCACGTCGAGCAGGCCATCTTTGTTTGGCTTATCTGCCTGAACAAGAATGGTTGGCGTGACGACAAACCGCAAGAAGAAAGTCTTCGTTCCCCAGGATGAGGATTGGTCTTCGAACCACGAGAGGAACCGAGCCAGGATGTTCCGGCGATAAAACAGATCCTCGTTCAGAGCAACGTGTCGGTAGAGAAATTGCGTCAGCCGTGTTAGATCCATTGGTAGGCTACGAGTGTAGATCGCAACGATCTCGAACAACAGGTCGATCCTTCGTATCCTCTCGAGCACCTTCTGAAGAAGCGATAAGGTGACGGATTGTCTGAGGATGACATCTGGAGCCATGACGTCCGCTTGTTCAGGCTGCAACGGTTCTGATCTCCAGATTGCGACCACAGCGTCGATCACATCACTGTTCTCAGACATCCAACTTGGTTGCAGCTCTGCGAGGTCATCCAGGAGGTGCAAACCAGGTAACAACAGCGCCGGGTCGCCACTCTTAAAGCAGTGGATGACGAGGGATTGCGTTCTGGATGCCAATTCTCTCTCCACGTTTGGGGCAAGCTTGGCCAGTAGAATGCTTCGTAATGTTCTCAGATGACGCGGGAGGTGCAGATGGCGAAAGAAGAAGTCAAGAGCCTCTCCAGGATATCGATCGAGGTACTTCCCAAGAGGTTCCGAGAAGGGAGTCCTACCGGAGAATTGCATCTGAGCTTCTGTCTGCACAATCGCGTTGACGAGGTTTTCCAAGAATATATTCGCAGCAGAGGGGAGAAGGTGGAAAATGTTTGCCAAACGGACGAGCTTGGTAATACCTTCGTTTTCGGGAAGGGGAAGACGAGATGAAGCTTGGAGCATCTGAGGATCTGCAACAATGCGAAAGTGATCCAGAAGTTTGTGGCCAATCTCGACTTTGAAGTAGTTGATGAGCAACTCCAAAAGACGAGCCAAACCCTCCAGTCCCGAAACCGAAAGTCGCTTTGGGTCGGCAAGATTCATCAAAATGGGCCGCAAGCCAGTCTGCAAAAGCTCTTTTGGAAGGCGACTCTGATGAGTGAGAACCATCCGAAGTCCCTCGTGTGCTACTTCTTTGACTTCTTGCGAAGGCGAGTAAAGTGACTTAAAGTAGACGCTCGTCACTCTGAAGCAAACATCTCAATCGGCAGGCCAGTCGGCGAAAACACACGTCCTTACCTCTGTCGTGTCTGATGTTGCTTGGCAAAAAAGTCGGTCATAGGCATGGAAGCGGTTAATAGCTTTATACAAGCCACTCGAAGCTTGGTCACTTCTAGATTGCCTTGGCGAAGATTGGCCCGCCCAATATTAAGATCGTCCGCGTCAGCCAATGCAAGAGTTTCGTGCAAAAGTCTGAGAAGCTCGTCGTTGAGCTCTGGAAGTGGTGGATCAAGGCTAATGCAAAATCGCACAGCGTCGATCATGCCAATCTGGATCGGGAACGAAAGTGCGCGCAGTGGTTTCGTGTAAATTGCGGTAAGCATGCGATCCCGATGGGGGAGAAGGAGATCATGAGCTGATTTTCCAGTAAGCTCGACGAGTAACTCGATGCATGTTTGAACTGCGTGCCGAACTACAGGATTCGGACTCGAAAGCTCCGAGAAAAAGATCCCGATAAGATGGACCAGCTTGGTTCGTGCGGCGATTGGCCCGTCGGGGGATGCTTCGGCCACCGCACTTCCTACTCGCAGAACCCTCGTCAGGACATCGACCACATCGCCAACGTCCCGAGGAAGGTCGTAAGGGAGATCCTTCAAGATGTGCAGAAGAGTGCGAACAAAATCTACCTCGCGATCTTGAATCCACTTCACCCCAAATTCTGGAGTAGAGGTTAGAATTCGGATACCGCAGCATCCCGCACTCTTTCGCGCCCATGAGTCATCTAAACAAATGGCACTGAAGCGACTTGCGATTTGATGAAGTATTGGAACGATTTCAAGAGGAGTAGCAGCCTGATCTCTACCCATTGCGACTAGGTCGTTGATGATGAGAGAAACTAGATCCTGCCCCTGCCGAGCTTCATCTTGCTTTTCGCGTGTCAAGGCCCGTGGCATCGCCTCAAGATAAGACCCAAGCAGCGAGCTAGGATACCTCTTCAGACCAATTTCCTTGGTCGCGTTCTTGCGCATCTCCATTGCAAAGACTGCCTTCGAGAGCTCTCGGATGAACTTCTGTGCACCTTCCTTTAGTTCATGGATATAAAAGGCGTCAAAAATGGTCTCAAGACATTTGACGAAGGCAGCGGCTTGGTTTTCATTGTGTGTATTCTGTCAGACATACAAATTTGCAAGCGAACACAGCAGGAAAGAAAGAGACAAACCTCATATACAAGGAAGGTGACACACGACTCCAGGAATGCGTATGCATACGCCCGATGCGGCGCCCCTGCTTTGATTATAGTACGAGCTGCTAAACTCGACATAGCGTACAACTCCACCCTCTCGCTTGCCCCACCGAATGATAGTACAAGCCTTGCAGGCTCAGAGAAAGGTTTATACTCCAGCAAAGGTTCCTTGCTCAGCAAGCGCCGATTTCGCCCACCCAGTTTTCCGAGGACACGTATCGTTGTATGGGCGTGGTGATGATCTGCTGGGAGCGGCTTCAGATGAGTATGAAGTGCTTCCATCAGCTCACGCAGAACTGTGCTAAGTGTAGGATCGAGGAAATCGGGTGTTAGATTGTCGATGCAGAGTTCAAGCGTCCGTAAGCCTTGCGACACGAGCTCCGGCGTTCCGCGTAAAGCCAGAGCGAGCGGATGCATGAGGTATGAGAGGTGCGGAAGGAGATGGGTAAGGCGCAGTGGGACAGTGAGACAAAGCTCCACTATCATATCCCTGCTGTGTCCGTCGGAAGCAAGCAATTGGCGATTTAGGCTTTCTAGCATTTCGGGCAGTAAGGGTAAAACCTCTTTATACAATAGCTCAAATCGTCCTCCTCCTCCACCAATAGCGCGAAAGAGGCCGCGGAGCAAATGGAAATAATTTGTAGGCTTGGTGGCTTTGGCAGCGAGAGGGAAACAATCCATGATTAACTTCGCAAGATGAGAAGCCAGTATCGGCTCGTTGACGGCAGGAAATGTGGTAACAGCGCCAAAAGCCATTTTGAAAAGCCGGATAGTTACTACGGCCGTCTGGTCATCGTACTCCCCAAGTAGCGGCAGACGGTCGATCAGAAACCGAAGCACGATGGCAACCAGAGTCGGAGAGACGGGCTCTCGACTGAACAGCAATTGACAAACGTGGAGGAGAGAGGGTCGCTTTTGCGCAGCTTGAAAGAAGAGTTCAACCTTGTGCGTCCATACCTCTTGAAAGACGTGTAAATTCACTTCAAGGAGCACTGAGCTAAACCAATCCATCACTTCTGTTGCTTCCCTGGGCTCCGCATCGAACAGAGCCATACACTTGATGCAGCTGGTGAAGAGACGGAGTATGACCGTCCCGTCAGGAATCGGACCTTCGCATTTCTTCAGGCCGACGAGGCATACTCGAAAACCGTGCAAAAGCGTGCGAAATAGTAATCGGCACTCTAGATGTTGATAAGCTTGGTTCGTTTGACGACACGATCACTCACCATGTATCACTTCCTCGGGCTTCTCCACCGCGTAAACGGCGGCGGCCACAGGACGCGCTCTCTCAATTTGCAAAGCTGGAGATGGCAACTCATCCCCAACTTTCGCCCTCTCCAGACGGTCCAGAGCATCATCAAGGACGTTTGTCATCGCTTCTACTCTGTCCACGCAAGTGTCGAACATGGCACTGAGGATACGAGCCGCACCATGAGGAGTGTCTTTGGTCGTGATGTTCTCGATGAGACCGAACATCATCTTTGCGAAAAGTGTGTGTAGGTTATTTCCAAGATAGGGATTATGTATGAGAGTGGAATAAAGTCTGGAAATGCGCGCAAGCTGATCGGCTGAAAGTTCGGTGCGTACATGGTGAACAAGATCAGCAATGGCAGCATACGCTGACGGACTATAGGGCGTGTGTCAGCGAAACATATGATCATCGGGCTCTATGCCCTACCGAAGGGTTTCTTGGCTACCAACGCCGCTGCCTAAAAGGATCCTCTCGTTAAATAGTTTGTCGATCTGTGGTAGAAGAGCCTTGCGATGTGGCGTGCCTATTAGGTGTCGCAAGACGACCATGAGATCCTAGGATGCTGTTGGCGTCATCTTGATCGCAAGTCAATTTACGTACCTTGCGGGCTTGAATACCATTAGCGGGAAGATCCTGCAGTAGTCGGAGCGCGGAGAGGATTAGTCGCTCGCCAAACGAATCAAATTGTTCAGCGAATCCACGAATTATGTAGGCCACATATGAGACCATCTGAGACAAACATGAGAAAGATGCTCTACGGGGATGTGTATGCAGACCTTGATTTGTGCAGTGATGAAGTCAGCATACGCTTGCGGGTTCTTAATGGTCGGAGCCATGCCAGCCCAATACAAGCCCATGGCTTCGCAGTCTTCACGTGCTTTGCGCTGAGAAGGCGACTCAAGAGCAAGGACTTCGAAGTTAAGACCCAATGTCGCTTGTATGAGGGTGGATACCATCGATCGGTGGCTTTGAGAGAAGGTGACGACAACCATGCCCATCTCCGCTAGGACCTTGAAACTGCGTATACTGGGCATGACGATGTTGGGATCCAAAACGGCAGAGTGCTCTGTCAACGTTTCCTGCACGAGACCGTTTATGTTTCGAAAAACATCCTGAAGGATAGACATGAATTCAGACACGAGGTCCTCGGTGAGGGCTCTGAAGGAGCGAAGCAAGTCGATGATGATCTTGCAGGAAGTGACACCATTCTCTTCGTTATCGTTGCGGAGAATATGGAGCATTCCTCCAAGGAGAGGGAGTGCAAGAGGTCGAATTGAATCGTTATATGGGATACGATGGATGACCTCTAGAAGTACGCGTCGAAACTGGTATTCGAGCGAATCCTTATGGGACGCAGCCTCGCCGGAACGAAGTATTTCGAGAAGAACGGGAATCATCTGGGGGAAAACGCGTGCGGAATCCGTATCCCTCACTGTGTCGATCATTTCTCTGAGCTCGCATGCCACTGTATGCTTAGTTTTGAGGTCTGAGCAGGGATGGGTCAGCTGCGGCACATAGAAAGAGCGGGTACTCGCCTATGCCAGGATCAGCAATTCGAGCTGCACGGAGCTCCAAGTCCGCAGCTGTACCAAGCTGCGGTATGTTGTCCATGATGGTGTGGGTTGCCTCGAAAGGTTAACGAGCACTAATTGACCCTGAAAGATTGTTTGGCTCATGTTTGGCTCAAATTGCACGTGAATTTCACGTGATCACTGTAGGTTGCTCCTATTCCGTACCCGACCGGATTGACCACCACGGTCCACAACCTAGCAGTCGCCGAGCGCAATCGTGGTCCAGTCGTCGCCGACAACGCGTTCTTGCTGCTCGTACAGAACCGACACGACAAGGAAAGCAGGTCGACTTGGCCGTGGTAGACTTTGCAGTAGCGTAGACACTTTGGCAGCATCGCTTTGCGTATTTATCGCTGTTTACCAGCAGCAGTCTTGTGTCCAACCTCTCACTCTCATTTTGATGAGATGGCCTCGAGCGAACTCCTGAGACAGATCCAGGCGGGAAGGAAGTTGAAAAAGGCAGAGACGAATGATCGCAGTGCACCTGTGATCGAGTCTAAGCCTGGCGGAGCTGGCGTTGGTGTTGGTGCTGGTTCACGAGCCCCGCCATCCGCGCTCGCCGTTCCATCCGGTGGTGGTCCTCCGCAGTTGGGAGGTCTGTTCGCAGGCGGAGTGCCCAAGTTGAAGCCCGCTGGACAGAGCAATCTGGGTATGATCTACTCTTATCACTGGTCGTCGTTCCAGTCGGTCTCACCAAATCACAGCTAAGCCCCCGACGCTCGGCAAGCCACCAGCGGTGCCTGGCCGCTCTGCTCCTTCACCTGCTCCAAGTACTCTACCTCCACCCTCCAGGGTTGCCCCTTTAAAGCCATCGACACTAGTCCCACCTCCACCCTCCGTACCCGCACTGCCAGCTAGAGCGGCTCCAGCGTTACCCTCTCGGGCACCCATTGTCCCAGCAAGAGCACCACCACCACCAGCTCGTGTCACTCCCTCTCCTCCAACGGTTGCGTCTGCACCCCCTCGACGGCCCCCGCCAGCACCCAGGACTGCATCACCACCCGTTCCATCTCACCCTCACCCTCCACCCTCCGTTCGTCCTCCGCCATCTGTTGCTGTACGCAGCGCATCGCCTGCCGATGCAGCTTCTCACCCTGCAAGAATGGTGCCACCTCCTCCCGTGCGCCCCAGCAATGTTCACCCTATACCTCCAGCTCGCAAAGCCCCTCCTCCTCCTCCCGCCAGACCTGTCTCGATCGCAAGTTCATCGCCATCCCGAGTGCCACCTCCACCCCCAGCCCGGAAAGCTCCTATCGCGGATGGGCCTCCCGCTTCCCTCGTCCATGTGAGAGCATTCTCCGATGCTGAGTCTTCTACAGCCCCGCCACTACCATCTGCACGGTCGACTTTGGCGCCACCGCCTCAAAGACCACGGGTCGTTTCCAGTCCTTTGCCACCCGAAGCGCCATCCCGGCCGTCTCTAAATTTGCCCAACCGTCAGGTGAATGGTACGAGACCGTCCGCCCCCACACGGAAGAGTGAGTTACAACTCTCTTTTGATGTGCATGACTAACGTCCTCGCAGTCCCATCACCACCGCCGGAAGCTGGGTCTCATAAATTCCCCGTTTCAGACTTTCCACCACCGCGAACATTTACTCCAGACGTGAAACATTATGGTGGAGGCCGCCAACGTGGCTCCGACTTTGATCTCTCGAACATCTGATGGACCACATTGACAGTCTCTAGCTAAACTGCTTAGGATCGTGTAATAGTCACCACGGCGATACATGTGCTAGATTGAAAAATGAGCGGATAAGTTACGGACTCGTGTTTGTAGCGGTTGTGTGACACGTATGCGCGTCTCGGTCCATAAAAGGGGTGCACTTATTGCGCGACTTTCTTTTCACCCACCCTTTTCTTGCGCAACTCAACGATGCGTTTCTCATCGCTCGTCTCAGCGGCCTCCGCGGTCGCTCTTGCGTCCCTCGTCGCTGCAGACTCGGATGCAGAAAAGCCTTCCGATGTCATTAATGTCACTCAAGACACTTTCGAGTCGACTGTCCATCCGGAACCACTGATCCTGGTCGAGTTCTTCGCTCCATGGTAAGCTCGATACCATATGTTTTGTCGCCAGACCTGACCGAAAGAACGCAGGTGCGGTCACTGCAAGGCATTGGCTCCGCACTACGAAGAGGCAGCCACGATTCTGAAAGAAAGCAGCAGCATCAAGCTCGCCAAAGTGGACTGTGTTCAGCATGCGGAACTCTGCCAGGCTCATGGCGTCCAGGGTTACCCGTCAGTGGCCGCCTTTGTTTGTCATTCCATGGTATGGGCATTCATACTTTGTTCCTAGGACCCTCAAAGTCTTCCGCAATGGCGAGCCAACTGATTATACTGGGCCCCGTAAGGCGGATGGTATCGTGAGCTACATGACCAAGTGTGTAGTATTCTTTTCTATCCACGAACTCGCTGTGGCTAACGTGTCTCCAGGCAATCGTTGCCCGCTGTCTCCCAAGTCACCGTCGCCAACCTTACCGACTTCCAAAACGCCGACAAGATCGTTGCAATTGCCTATCTTGCATCTGAAACGGATGCACCTGCGGCAGAGTTCCGTGCAACTGCCGAAAAGCATCGCGACAATTATCTTTTTGGTCTGTCTACCGACGCGGACGCCATTGCTGCAGCTGGCGTGACGCCTCCGGCTATCGTCGTGTACCGCAATTTCGATGAGCACAGGACAGAATATCCTCACCCAGTCTCATCTGCCATCCTCAAGGATGTCGAGGATTGGATCGAAGAACTTTCCATCCCTATTCTTGGCGAAGTCAACGGCGATACATATGCAATCTATGCTACCAGCGGCAGACCTCTGGCGTACCTCTTTGTGGACCCGGCCGACGAGAACAGCCAGGGTTACATTGAGTCGCTCAAGCCGGTCGCGTCCCGGTATCGCGGTCGGGTCAACTTTGTCTGGATTGATGCGACCAAGTTTGGCGACCACGCCAAGGCCCTCAACCTCGCAGAGCCCAAGTGGCCAAGCTTTGTTATTCAAGACCTTCAGAAACAACTCAAATATCCTTACGATCAGGACAAGGTCGTGGAGCCCGAGGCGATTTCAACCATGGTTACTGATTACGTCGACGGCAAACTCGTCCCCAAGTTGAAGAGCCAGCCAATTCCCGAGACTCAGGACGAGAGTGTGTTTACGCTCGTTGGCCAGCAATTTGATGATGTTGTCTTTGATGACTCCAAAGATGTCTTTATCGAGTTCTACGCTACTTGGTACGCCTCCCTTGTTTCCATGAGTGATACGACGTTGACGTTGGCACACAAAGGTGTGGTCACTGCAAGCGCTTGAAGCCTACCTGGGATTCCCTCGGCGATCACTTTGCTAACGTCAAGGACCAGATCCTCATGTGAGAGGCGGACGAATCGTTGGTTTCACTCTGACGCTCATGTTTGTTCAGTGCCAAGCTTGAAGCACAGGAAAACGACTTGCCGGAATCAGTTCCTTTCCGCATCGGAGGGTTCCCCACGCTCAAGTTCAAACCTGCAGGTTCGCGCGAGTTCATGGACTACGACGGCGATCGCACGTTGGAGAGCCTGATAGCCTTCGTGGAAGAGCATGCGAAGAACGAGTTGAAGCCCACGACTGTTGGAGACATGCCGGTGGATTCCCAGGTCGTTTTTGAGACTCCCAAAGATACGCACGATGAACTATGATACATGGCGACGGAAGTAGATTTGGAGATCAAAACACAGTCGTCTATCTTGGTTGCCATACATGATTCTATTCTGCGAGCTTATGGTGCCTATAATGGAAGAAGATTTATGAGGGATACTAAAGTTTGACCTCCTTGAGACCGTCCAACCAGAAAGTGAAGTACGCTCGAGGAAGGATTAGACTGGGGAACGAGGGAAGTTTGACAAGGAAAGGCTCACGTGTTGTGCCATCTTCCTGATGTTGATATGATGAGTATGAGGGCAAGTGGTTCCAAGGATAAGGAACTCACGCGATAATTGAGCAGGGCGATCATGCCATCAGGGTTCATGCTATCGCCAGTGAACTGTGCGTGGTTCAGAACAGATAGGGAGGAAGAGAGGGCAAGACCAACGAATTCATAATCCTTGAAGTTGGCAACTATCTTTTTGACGTATACAGCGGCCCCGGCTTCAAAGTCCTTGACCCTCTCCGGATTGTGCTCGACTAAATGTCCCTTGACTGCTTTCATGTAACCCTGCAGGAGCGATGGAGGAGGGGAGATGGAAGGAGAAGTGTAGAGATGTACCTTGATATAAGTGAGGTAATTCTTCTTGTCGAACGAGGTCTTCTGAAGGCGGAACGAGTGGGCGACGTTGTTTACTCGCTCGCTGCCTTCCTCGAGGGCTTCGTCTTGCTCCTCAGTGGAAGGATTGGCGCCTGTATAAAGATGAGGGAGGGGGTATAGATTCCTTTGGTCGTACGTGCCGATGTCGACGTCCGCGCCCTTTTTTACTACGATATCCTGGCAATTGACCTCGTAGACGATGCCGTCGACGGTCTTGCTGTGGACGACGTGAGGGGTGAAGTACGGGGGAGATGGAGCGAGCGCACGGACATGGGGAACGCGTCTGAGAACATCTCGTCTCCGCTCAGGACGTCTGTGTAGAGCAACATGATGAACGAGGAGAGGGACGAGGAGAGAGAGATAGATCATCTCGGGATCGATGATCAACTCTTCGGGGTCACTGCACTCCCAGGGGTCCCAGCTCTACCTCTGTCATGGACTACCAGCCGGTGGTTCTGCAGAGACTCGCCCCTCCGCAGGGTGCTCGACACCGTCCCGAGTCGCGCTACTGGCGCCAGTTCAAACGTCCCGTCTTCGTCAAGGAGTATGCCCCAGTCACAGCGCTACACTTTGCACAACATAGGTACGCAGTCACCGCCGCAACCCGCGTACAGATATACGCACAACGCACACAAAAGGTCGTAAAGACGATATCCAGGTTCAAGGACGTCGCACGCAGCGCTAACCTCCGTCACGACGGAAAACTCCTCGTCGCGGCCGACGACACCGGCCTCGTCCAGGTCCGTGCATCCTGCCCCCACCCCCCCTCGCTAATCCCTCCCAGGTGTTCGACGTTAGCTCCCGCGCCATCCTCCGCACTTTTGATTCCCACAAGCAACCCGTCCATGTCACGAAATTCTCCCCCCTCTCCCCCACCCACGTCCTCTCCTGCTCCGACGACACCACCGTCAAGCTTTGGGACATCCCCTCCCAGTCCGAAATCGTGACCTTCGCCGCCCATTCAGACTATGTCCGCTCGGGCCAGGTATCTCCCTCAAATCCCCATCTCGTCCTCACCGGCTCCTACGACGCTACCATGAGACTCTTCGACTCTCGCTCCGGTCAGTGCGAACTCCTCATGGCCGCTGCGTCCCCCGGGGCCTCCCCTGTCGAACAGGTCCTCATGCTTCCGTCCGGGACCATCGCGCTGTCCGCCGCCGGCCCAATCTTGCGCACGTGGGATCTGAACGCCGGCGGTCGTTGCATCCGTGCCCTGTCCAACCACCAGAAAACAATCACGTCCCTTGCCTTCGACGCCAACGTCGCTCGCCTTCTTACCGGCGGCCTCGATCAGATGGTAAAAGTGTACGACATCGCTTCTTACAAGGTCGTACACACTATGCGCTATCCCGCCCCCGTGCTGTCCCTCGCAATCTCGGTGGGCAACGCCCCTTCTTCACTTCCACTCCCGCTCATCCCGTCAACAGCCAGACTCGACGCACATCGCCGCCGGGATGTCAGATGGTACCCTTTCCGTTCGTCAACGACAGCAAAAGGCGTCTCAAAGCGGTCCAGACTTGGCCGACACTCTGACAACTGGCACCTACGAAACCTTCCTTGGAGGTGCCCTTTCCTCGCTCGGCCAAGGTCGCGTCAAAGCCAAAACTCGATCAACTTTTCACGGCGATGTCAATGAACTCAGAGTGGAGAGCAGACGAGCACCACGCCTGAGAGAATACGACCGCTTCCTCAAGTCGTTCAAGTATTCAGCCGCCTTGGATGCTGTCCTGCGAAAAGTATGATTCAAATTATTTCCTTCTTTTGCGTATCTTACTCCCCCCCGAGGGTGTTTTACCTATAACAACCTTCTCGTTGATACAAGAACTCATTCATCGTGACGGCCTCCGTACCGCTCTCTCCGGTCGAGACGACGTCCTGCTGGAGCCTGTGCTACGTCTCCTTGTCAAGCATGTCACCGATCCCCGTTTCGGTGAGATTGTTTGCGACATCTCCATGTTGCTCATAGGTGAGCTTCCCCGCTCTTGTGCTGGCATCGTCGTGGTAGCTCAAATGCACTCCGTAAGATATGTATGCACCGGTCCTGGGCCAGTCTCCCCTCATCGATTTACTATTCCTTCGCTTGCGGAAGAAAGTCTTTGCAGAGATTAGCTTTCAAAAAGAGTTGATGAAAGCAAAGGGTACATTAGAGATGCTGTTTTCTTCTGCTACCCTGGCGTCAACGCTACCTTTGCCCCAAAATGTGTAACTCGATCTCAGTGATGGTAGTCCTACTCGATCTTTTAATCATGAACATCCCTCAAGGTAAGCGATTAGATTCTCGAGGATCGCCTTCTGCGTCGTTCCTGCATGAATGTTGTCATTGTTCTGGCTTTCGGCAGAAACGTCCACGTTAACGTTGTCGTGGTATGTTCTTAGCGTTTCGATGACGTTTTTGAACGACAAGCTCTTCCTCTCGAGCATTTGCGTGATATGAGCCCGGATCTACAGAAGATCAGGCAAGAAACTTGGACACGAGCCATTAACTTACACCGTCGTCTTCCATTGCGATCCAAGCCAAAATGTAATCCAAAGTCTGCAAAGTGAACAATCCTCCGTCCAGACGCCGCAAGTAGAATAGATCTTCGTCTTCAGGATCAATCATACCATCTTCAGCGAGCAATTCCTATCGACAAAGTTGATCGTGTCCATCGTCTTCGAAGCCTAAAATAAGCGTACCCTTTTCTCTGCCTCCACCTCGGCATCGATAGATTTTACACGATTGAGCGCGTTTTCTCTCGTTTCCAAGAGCTTGTCTACCTTGGCGTAGTCATTCTCCACGAATTTAGCCAACAAGCGCATTCGATCCGCTGAGTCGGAAGGGAGATTCGAAAGCAGAGATGATATTATTCCCAAAATATGGGAAACGTCCTCCGAAGCTGGAGCTGTCACTTTCTGCTTCTTGGAGGTCTACAACAGTCTGTGATAAGTGGCCTGCTGACAATACAAGCCCTGGATAAACCTTGCCCATGAAAGCTGCGAACAGCGTCTTCAGACCCAAAGCTTCGACGAAATTGGAGCATAAGTCGGAGCCTGCTGGTCCTGACAATGCATAATCTAGCGTTTTTATTGACCTCGACCTCGATTGAAGCTTCTCCCTGAATGGTCGTCAGTTCAAGGACAAAACGAAACCATCGCACCACCAACTTCATCATTAACACCATGAGGTCTACGCCTTCGCTAGCCAAGAAGAGTGACTTGATTTCAGGTTCTGCCAACGCCGAGCACAGGGCATCAAATAAATTCTCCATGAATTCTGTCTCGTCTGCGTCTACGGGTTCGCGATACCGGAATTGCTGGTCGCCAAATGAGTCTTGAATGCGTATCCTCAACTCGACTGCTGCTCACTGAAAGCACTTTGAGAATGACTTCGACTCCATCCTGTTTGCCGAGTTCTTGCCTATTTGGAACACTGTTTTGTAGCAGAATCGAAAGTAGCTCTGCAGCGTAACTGCGGTTCTCGTCGTGGCTCTTTGACTGGATACGTTCCAAAAGCCAACTCATGATTTTTGTCTTAGAAATCAGTTGCACAGATAGGTCGGGATTGAAGCCCAGTACGTTCTCAAAGACACCTATATTTTTGTTATTAGCATTCGGTCTTATTGAACATGAAAGTTCTCACCCAAGATATGGAAGACGCCTTGTTTGTCAGATTCTTCCTCTTCCTTTAGTCGAGATAGATTGTCTACGAGCAACTCGGGTACTGAGTTTTCTACCTGAAGCACTCGCGTTGTCATTTGAATCTTCAAGAGCAAACTAACTTACCAGCGCCCCAATAAGCATCTTGAGAGCTGGTTGGTTCCTTTCTTGCTCAGACTCGTCTCCCTCATTGCCGACGTCCTCATCAGTCAGTTCGTGGAATACCTCGACTGCATCAATGACTATGTCAACATTCTCATGACTGAGCAACCCAACCAACAAAGACACAATTCCAGAGCGGACCATTTCTGGATATGCCAGGGCAGGGGACTGCGCGAGAGGCAACAAAGACTTGATCGAACTGTCAAGATCCACTTCCGAATCGATGAACCTGGGCGAGATGATCACTCCTGCGTAACGCATCGCAGACGAAACTTACTTTGAGGGGTCGTTTGGATACTTGGACCGTTGATTTTGGTTCTTATTTACCGCGCGCTCCAACCGCAGAAGTGTCCTCCGGATACCGGTAATCGTAACTTCTTCCGGCTAGAAACAGTGCTTGGTCATTACAGTCATATATCATTCGACGCACACGAGGACGCACTTGGTTTGAGACCCCTTCTATTTCCGCCTTTTCAAAAACACTCAGGATTTCTTTTTGTTCGCTCGTGAGGCCCCCACCATAGAAGCGACCTTCCTCGTCCTCTTCGGCATAATAGTCTGCATCCCCGCCCGGCGCGAATGAAGTGTCGAGCTCTTCCTCGGGTGCATCTTCCACTGTTGCGCGTCTTGAACTCGCATTGTCGTGACTCGCGGGTTCTTTCTGTGTCCTCGGCTCGGACAAAGCACGCAGGCCGGTGGGCTCGTCCAGCCTCATTTTTTTGAGCATTTCTGGGGTTGGATTATCTGGCAGCTTACGCTTTGAGCCCGCAGGAAGCTTGGGGACCTAATGCACACCTCAACAAGTGCGACTGAATGAATATTCAGAAACAACTAACCTTGAATAATTTATCGATGTCCATTTCACGAGTGCACAACGGCAAGGTAAAGTATTCACACCGATGGCTGGTAGAAGTAACGGGAGTAACTGGACTGAGCGTCACTCGCAAGTCGCGTTTAGCTTGGTCGATTACATGACCTAAGCAACAAGGTTGAAGCAACTCACGACTTGCAATTGATCGGTAAGTATACCAAGGATCGTGTATTACACCGCATACATACAACACGAGGGCTAAACTAAGTGTAAAAACGACCCCACAATGTGGGCCAAAGACTGTCCAACCTCGCCCAGATTCCGTGGCCAAAAGGGCATTGTAATGACGTGCAGTGTGAGCGTGGCTCGAAACTCTAACAACCAACGTACTGGTGATGGATCCGCCTGGAATTATCGAATGCCTGGTATCAGTATGGCTTGCGTCTATTCTTCTTCAAGTCCCTCTCCAGTTGCTTCGCCTTCCTGTGTCCGATTTCTACTGGTCTGATAGCAGAGTCATCCGCCTTCTTAAGTTTGATCGGACGATTACCCACATACTTGCCTGTTACTAGTTGAACGGACGGAATTGATTACAGAATGTCAAGTGGACTTACCGTCCATCTCTTTCCATGCCTTCAGGAAATCTTCCGGGTCCGAAAATGCAACGAATCCGTATTTCGCCTTTATAAGCAATTCTTCAGCCATCAGTTATAATATGGGACACTAAAAACGTCTCACCTTTTGACTCAGTCTATCTCGGATGACACGGGCCTTCTGGAATGAGGGGTATTTATTGAAGGCATTCGCGAGAACATCATCAGACACGTCGTTACTTAGGTCTCCGACGAACAAGCGAAACCAAGCTGAAACACAGTAAACGGCGAGGGTGCAAGAAAGTAAACTCAGAACTTACATGGGTTCCACTCAAGGAGAGTTTGGTCCTCCCATACTTTGCCGCCCCCCTTGCGAAGAACAGTTGTCCTCTTGCCCCCTTTCGCAAGCTTGCCGCCGGATCCTCCACGTTTGTCAATCATGGCACCGGGTACATAGACACTCTGTTGCGCAAGGATTCCAACATCATATTCGTAGGCATTGGCTGGCACTGGAGCATTGTGCGACGAGGACGACCCCGCGATGGGGTACATCGGACCACTGTAGGGTTGATGGTAAGGATTGACATCGTAGGCTGACTGTTGTTGGCTGTATTGCGAATAGTAATTCTGCGACGAATCCATTTGCGAGGGCAGGGACGTGATGGTGAAAGACAAGTGTTAAGATTATTAGGTAATAGTCCACAAACAAATCAAAATCAACATGATCAAACAAACCTGATCAACACAAGATTGTTGAGGGCTACTCGCTGCCGCTGGCGTTCCCCAAAGTTACCTCAAGGTAAGTCTACGCCCGAGCCCACTGCATGACCATTGCATGCAATAGAGAGCCTGGGACAGCAGTTCAGCTCTTGTCTCGCGTCCTTCAGGATGGATGGTCAACAGTACAACATGATGATGACCCGGTCCACTGACCCATCCTCTCCAGATGCCGTTCGTCAAAAAGGTCAAGTCAGACGCTTACTTTTCGCGTTTCCAGGTCAAGTACCGTCGTCGAAGAGAGGGAAAAACCGACTGTCAGTTACTATTTTTGCTGTACAAATCTGTCCTGACCGCTGGCTAGACTATGCCCGTAAACGACTTGTCACGCAGGCGAAGAACAAATAGTATGCATTCGTTCGCTGTTGCGGTTCCTCAACTCATGGCATCTCAGCAATGCTCCCAAATACCGTCTAGTTGTTCGTTTCACCAACAAAGACATCATCGTCCAGATCGTCTATGCACGTCTGCAGGGCGACTTTGTCCTGACCGCTGCCCACTCAAAAGAACTCCCAAGATACGGCATCAATCACGGTTTAACTAATTGGACTGCCGGTAATGTTCTCGTGACGATTGGCAGGAACAGTGTCATGATGACTCGCAGCTTATGCAACAGGTCTACTTTGCGCTCGCCGTGCGTTGACCAAGCTTGGTCTTGCAGATAAATACGAAGGTGTCACCGAACCCGATGGGACATTGAAGTTGACAGAAGCACTTGACGACGAAGATGCTCCTCGTCCCTTCAAGTGTTACCTTGACGTCGGCTTGAAGCGTACTTCTACTGGTCACCGAGTGTTCGGAGCCATGAAGGGTGCAAGCGATGGTGGTATATTCATTCCCCATTCCGAAAGGCGTTTCCCTGGCTACGACCCGGAGGGCAAGCAGCTCGATGCTGAGGTGCTGAAAAAGTACATCTATGCTGGTCACGTTGCAGAATACATGGAATCGCTAGAGGAGGAAGACGACGAACGGTAGGGAACTCTTCTCTAGGGAGTGCAATACCTCACGCCTTTTGTTGCTCATCAGGTTCAAGAAGCAATTCGCCTCGTATCTCGCAGATGGTGTTGGATCCGAGGACATCGAGGAGATCTATACCAATGCATATGCTGCCATTCGGGAGGACCCTACATTCAAGCCCACCGAGAAGACTACAGATTGGAAGGCAGAATCGCTTAAGTACAAGAAACCAAGACTGACCTACGACCAACGCAAAGCTGCTATCCAGGCGAAAATCGATGCTTTCAAGGAATCTGGTGGAGAGGCTGCCGAGGGAGAGGACGAGGACGATGAGTAGGGGATTTACGGGATATTGTGCTTGTTCTTCCACTTCTAACCATGCGTTAAGACGACCATCAGGCCATGCATATGTTTCTATGCACCAATACATGTGATCGGACCTGCATTTATTTATGGTACGGCCAGAATTTTCTCCAAGATCCCCAGCTGCCAAGATACCAATGACATGGGTTGACGCTGGGAGTAGGTATCTACGTGTAACACCTGATTCTCGCTTCCCCGACCTATTCTATAGGCCGAAGAGCAAACGGCAAAGTCATCGGCAAACGACACACTGAAATTTCTGTAACCTTAAGTTAGCACATTGCGGATTGCGTTGATCATTTGCGGCGAGACTGACACGATACAACCTTCCCATCTTCCGATCGTCTTACCGCTGACCATGTCGACGAACCATGTCCCCCCAAAGCATTCACTATACTGACTACCAGATTCGCAAAGCTTAGATAGCAAGCATTTCTCCACTTCGTCTGTGAGGAGTTGGCTGAGCTGAGGAACGGAGGTAATAGGTAATGTTGCCTGAGGAAGGTGTGCGATCAGGGAAGATGGTGACTGGAAGGTCAAGCGCAATGTCTGTCTGAATGTGGAGATTAACCGACTCAATATGGGGGGAGGACATAAGCATAAGTACCTCTCGTCGATGCGTAAAAGGGCATCACCCCCGACTCTCTTCAAGACGCTTTCGCCTGTCAGCCGACGTTGTAGACTTTGACCAGTCTCCCCAACAGGGTGAAATCTAAGCGTGCATTGCACCCCGGCATGCGCCAATGCGGCCACCATTTTATCAAGTTCAGTCTTGATCCTGACGCAGAACTGTTGGTACTGCAATAGGTCGATGATGGGCTGAAGGAGCTCAGAAGATGGTGGTAAGTTAATCATACTGGGTGGCCGTTCAGCACCTGGAGCGGATGTGCGCTTGGACTTGTCAGCAGCATGCATAGTAAGCAGGTGAGCTTGCAGCGTGGAATGTATTAGATCGCATGTCGCTGAAAGGGTTCTTGGTCCACAAGATGATTCATGGAAGTTTGCGTCAATATCAACCTATTGCTTTATGAAACAAAGCGATCTGTGACGGTCTGAGACCCACCATCTCGAATCGTAACTCGGCCCCTTGATCTACGTCTATCATGATTATGCGTTCGGCAACTCGAGCAGATGAGGTAGGGAGGCTGCTCGCCTCCCTAATTAAAACGGCGAAGATCTCTTCATCCACAATTTCTCTTTGAGCGCATGTAAGAGACGTCTCGAGTGACGGGTGTTCGGGAAATTCGACCGAGTTTTGCGCAGTGTGAGTCACACCAGTCGAGTCTATAATGACCAGTGAAATTCGCAGGCGAGCTGACTGATGGTGAGGAAACACTAGTGTGTTCGTTTCCGCTTCATGAACAGACAGTTGAGCTACAGCCTTCCTTCGAAAATGTTTCGGGGCTAACTCATGTCAGGCGCAACCAACTCTATCCAGTTGCAAGGGTTACACCTACATTCCTCTAGACCGAAAGATACAAAGAAGTCCTTGGACGTTCTGTCTGCACCTTTACCCGAGGGAGCCCAAACCGGCAATGGAGCAGGGACAAGACTCCAGTTCGACTTTCTAATCTTGAGCGCATCTACCCAATACTTTTCGCTGTGTTGACGACTTCTTTCCAGCCTAGATGCAGCTTGTTTGAATACATCCGCAGCTTTTCTAAGTGCCTCGTCTTTACCACCGATGGTCAGCTGCAAGTTGAACGCTTCGACGGAACTGATGGCTGGTGGCTTCGATACCATACTAGCAGTCAGGGAGGTTGGGGGTAAGGAAGGGACAGGGGAAGGTTGGTTTGGTGCCGTAGACGATAAAAGGAAGCACAGAAGATCTCTGGCCTGGGTCATTTCTCCCAGAGCAATACTGAGATTTCGGGTAAACAGTTAGATACGAGACTGGAAAACAGTGCCTACAAGAGCTGAGGATTGACCTCCATTCGCATCTTGAACAGTTGATCGGGTGACATGGCTAATCTCGTGTTTTCTGGTCTGTGTTCGCCATCCTCCGAAGCTGGTGAACTCTCTCGTCGCGGTGGGACGAGCGCGTCACCGGTGGATAACAAATCTTGACGCTCAAAAAAGTCGACGCCTCGTTCGGCGAATATTCTTCTGAGGTTCTCCCCAACGGTGGTGGTGGGATTTTCGGTTCTATTCCAGTGTCAGCTAGTTGCGCCGCTGCCAACAAGGCAGAACCCATACGGCTCGATGACTTGCTCGCCTTCCGGGGTGATGTCAAGCAAGACTGGGATGCGTGCACCACTGTCATCTTTGTAGGGCCTCTCGAGGGACAGTTTCGTTTTTTTCCACACTGGCTCCGCAGACATGACAGCGGCGCGGTGGCGGACGAGTCAGTGGTACAAAGTGCTCCCACCACGTGATCCGGGGGGATATCATCGCCACAGCTTTGCGGAGTCCGGAGCATGTATCTTGACACTGATCCACGAGGACGCCAATAGACAAATGGCGAAAAGTGGTCACTCAGCCTCCAGCTCCGAACATACCACCTTGAAGAGGCGCAAAACTGAGGACGACGACTCGTCCAATTCTCAGGCAAAAAAACCTCGCACGAGAGTCAGGTGTGTTTTCCTTTTCTCTCCTCACACCAAACTTTCCTCAATCGCCCCCCAGTTTCTCATGCGGAGAATGCCATCGGCGTAAACAAAAGGTCGTCGCAACTTCTCGCATGCTTGGATGTGTGCTCATACTCACTCTTCAGTGCGATCGCCAGATTCCTTGCTCTCATGTATGATCTCTTCCGGGTTTGTGACAATGTTACTGACGAGAAACTCTAGTGTATTGCCCGCAAAGTGCCTGAACTATGTAAAGCGTATACTCCAGGGAAGACAGATCAAGATCTCAGCGTGCGTCTAGCAAGGCTCGAGCATATAATCGAGCTTGCGCTACCTCAATACTCTCACGGCCCTGCGTCACCATCTGCCGTACCCTTAGATAGGCACCATCGCGCCTCCTCAGACGGCCCTGATGAGGATAATCGTTCTATCGCCGATGAACAGGACCCTAGCGGAGGTACTTTCCAGAGTGGGAAGTGGTACGGCAACAGCGCCTCCGGAAGTGTTGCTCCAGCCTCCGTATTGGAGCAAGTGAATGTTTTGGTGGTTTTCGTTATCCTGAATCTGACGTATTCTCTTAGCTGGCGAATGTCGTGGTTGCCAGTTCTCATCAAGAACAATGGGACTCTACTCACTATAATACTGCTACGGCACAAAATGGCACTCACAGCGTGAACCCCAAAACAACCCTAGCGACCCCTTCTCTGATAGAATCCGTGCGACAGGATTCTGAACCGTCTGCTGCCGACAACCTAAAGAGTCTGGTACAAGAATGTGGGGTATCTCCGCACAAAATATCAGAGCTCCTTCAAGAGCTTCCTCCCCAGCGATTTTCGGATGTACTCATTGAACATTACTTCACGTCTATGTGAGCATAATCTTGCCCGCGTTCGTTACTGGCAAGATCAGTCTGACCATTTTTTAGAAATTGGACAAGGTACCCTGTATGTGAAAAAGACTTTCGCGCAGCATACTCTTCTCTCTGCGCGAACGGTGTTGGAGCGAACACCAATGACGCACGCTTTTTACCCCTTCTATTTGTTGTACTAGCCATTTCTGTGCGACTTGCACCGGAACAACTTGCTGGTGATTTGCGCACGAGGAGGGTCACCTCCCTTAGGTATTATTGGTCATGTATGTCCACCCTCTGTGTATGTTTCGTGAGCTGACACCCCGAGGAGCACGACGATCGCTTCTCATCGCAGCAGCAATTCAGCCTGATTCATTGGACATTGTTCTAGCCCGCTTATTGGTGAGTTTACTGACTGCTAGCTACTGCGCTACTGCAAGGTCTGTTCCAATTGTTCGCAGAGTGCTCGATTTTTGACGTTCGACCGTCGAATTACGGAGTGTTGGAGCCAGCTTGGCGCAGCTGTGAGAACTGCACAAGCACTCGGCTTGCACCGAGATGCCGCACCCAGGGTTAGTTCACTTTCCCATGGTACCTTTTTCCTTTCTGATGCCCTGCAGGGATTGGATCCAGCCCAGGTCGAAAACCGTAGACGTATTTGGTTAGGTTTCTTCACCTTTCCCGCTGTGTGGGGTTTAACAGTTTTATAGGTCATATCTGTATCATGCCGATCGTTCTTATGCCCTTGTGCTCGGTCGACCCAATGCGATCCAAGATGATTATACATGCACTTTACCTCCCCTCAACGTCGATGATGATTTCTCTCCTGCTACAATTCGCAACCCACCCCTTCTGACAAGCCCCACGACCATGACTTTTGTTATTCTTCGCCATCAACTGGCTTCGATTATCGGTCGAATGGTGCATCATTTCCAGAAAGTTAACGCCCCCAGCCACTACTCGGACGTGCTTTCCCTTGATGACGACCTCCTAAAATTTGTATCCACCTTACCACCCCATTTTGCATTGGAGCCAGACACCTCCCTTGACGAGAACTTGCAATTCCTGCCCGTCCACCGATTCCTGCTCATCACGGAGATCCTCTTCGTGAGAATCAGCTTACATCGGCCGTATTTGCTCCGTAAGCTGAGCAGCGATCGCTACCTGCAGTCACGAATTGCGTGTTTCGAGTCAGCAATCAAGGACTTCGAAGTTCGCAGGGCTTTTCGTGAGAAAATGCCCAAGGAGACCCGCGAATCTCTTCATAATGCATACAGGGAATTTCAGACAGCGATGATCAGTGGTATTTATCTCGTTCTACACCCGCGTGGGAAGGACGCAGGTATGATGCACACTATTTTGGACGACTTCCTCAAGGATCACGAGGGTGTCCGCGAAATGGATGAGACCACTCGTAGGGAGCTCAGGATCATCGAGTTCCTGAAGAGTCGTGCTCTTCAAATTGCGGATAGTATGGCGCTGAATTTAGATCAAGATTCGCGGGCAGTGATTGACTCCCAGCTGTCCGCCACACTGGCGGTTTCGCGCCACACACAATCCCCGTTCTCTTCCATCCTGGCGACCACATCTGGTTCTGCATCTCCCCACTTATACCCAGCTTCACCCTTTGTGCAATCTCGCACCGTACAACGTCTGCAGCAGAGTGCATCCACCGACGGAACACTTAATTCACCTGCGGGCACAAATAGCCCAAGTGGAGAAGAAGAATCCGCTGCCCAATCATTGCTGGATCATTGGTGCAGTACGTTTAATGACAGTACAGTAGACGGACCAACAGGTATGCCTGCACTCTCCTGGGGTGGGCCAGGCGGTGCAGACTTTACAGGCTGGGAAGGCACTGGTGCCATGCCACTGCCCATCGATCCGAACCTAATGCCAACATCCGACGGTGATTGGAATTATTGGGAGAATCTTGTTAGTCAGATCAAGACTGGGCCTCCCGTGTAGATGCTAGACGTATATATCTGTAACGAAGCTGGCTTCGGGTTATATAGCTCGGTGGAAGTATTTGCAACATGTACTTTGCTCTGTGTGTTTTCGCTACTCGATATCGCAGGAGTTTGCCTCTCATAGGCGCCATACATGAGTTATTGGCGCATTTATCCTCGTCCTTCTAGCCATGGGTGGAGGCTCTGTCTGTGTGGGCTTCCACGTTCGCGGCCGTGGGTAGTACTAGCATGTGGTCGTCACAAGACCTCCGGTCTTCATCGACGATTCGCAGCTGAAGAGGGAAGTGACGTCACGAAATCGTGACCCTTGTTCTCGGTGCCATTCTTTTATGCGCTAGACAGTCTGTCCTCGTTATCGCCACAATTCTCCAGAGATCAAGTCGCTGACACCGCCGTCCGGTCCAGATCTGAGATCACGGTTGGTATTTTCTTTCGGGCCGACGGCCCGGATGTGGCTGCCAATGTCCTATTTAGGACTGAGCTGTGCTGTGTCCTGTACTTCCACTGTCCATGCAGTCAATTAGCCGGTTTCTGTATGGGCCAACTCCCGAAGAAAAGGTGCGAATATGGCAAGGTAAACTGCGCGCGGAGAGTCGACAGCTGGACAGAGAGATAAGACAGGTCAGCGTCATGGATTGGCACTCGTCTCGACGACAGCTCACTCTCGAGATCCACAGCTTGACGTAGCTACATCCAAGGTGCGATCGATAATAAAGCAGCTCGCAGTCAAGGGAGACGTCAAGTCTGCTCGAATCCTTGCCAAGGAAGTCGTGAGAAGCAACAAACAGAAGGACCGATTGTCCGTCAGCAAAGCGCGCCTGGGTTCGATCGGGATACAGTTGACGCAACAGCTCGGTGAGTTGCGTGTGCAGAATTTGAACCCAATCTTGAACCCCTCCCTAGCAATGTTGAAAGTCACCGGTTCGCTGCAGAAATCCACCGAGATCATGAAGCTCTCAAATTCGCTTGTCAAACTGCCGCAAATTAGTCGCACTATGCGAGAGATGAGCATGGAGATGACCAAGGTACGACACTCTCTACAACGAATTCACAGATGTTTAGTTGGATTCTCAGGCCGGTATATTGGAGGATATGCTTGAAGATACGCTGGAAATAGAGGAGGAGGAAGAGATAGAGGAAGAGGCTGACGCTGAAGTTGACAAAGTATTGTTCGAACTTACCAACGGCAAGCTCGGGCAGGTGGGCACTGTGGGGGAGGAATTACCAGTAAGTGAAGCGTCGCTCTCCGTCGTGGTCGTCTGCTGACTTGGGGAACCAACTCAAGTCTACACAAGACCGGTTGGAAGAAGAAGCGATGGAGGAGACAATGGAGCAATACCGGCAACAACTAGAAGGATTATTGAGTAGTTGATATATTCCTTATCTTCAGCAGACGGATATCGGTAGCGTGTGCATGCACCCGTCTCGTGTGTGTTATCCCCATCCTCCGCGTGCGATGATTTCCTAAAGTGGATGGTGACATTTCGTGTATACCCGTTATCCCGACGTTGGACTTTTTGTCCGCAACGTTTTTGTTTTACTCTTTCCCCCTCTCAACCTCGAGAATGTTGGCCAACAGATCCCTCGTCGGTCTCGTGAAAAGCCATTCCCAGGTTGGGGTCGGGGTCTTCTTGAAAAAAAAAACGTTCTTACGTCGCTCGCAGTCTTTTAGGCGGTATGCGTCTGCAGCTCCAACCAGTGCCTTCGCTGGACACAAGGGTAGTCATGTGAGTGATACACACACCACAGTTCCCTACACGTTACCCATCCCCGTCCAGGGCAAGTACAGGGTGACTTTGATTCCGGGTGATGGTCAGGACATCGGACATTCACTGCGCGGTGATGCATTGATATCGGCCCAGGTATTGGTCCGGAAATCAGCGAATCGGTCAAGGCCATCTACTCTGCTGCCAACGTGAGTCTGCATTACGTCCGTGCTTCGACTTGCTTACCGTGCAAACAGGTGCCCATCGAATGGGAAGAAGTCAGTGTCACGCCGGTATTAAAGGGCGGTAAAACTGTTATCCCCGAGGCAGCAATCAATTCGGTCAGGAAGAATACCGTCGCTCTGAAAGGTGCGTTGATAGAAGCATCAGAGTTCTCAGAGACTGAGTCCGTTCAAGGTCCCTTGGCAACACCAAGTAAGTTTAACTTTGGTGATTGCATACATAGACTTAGTATCTTTGCCAAGTCGGCAAGGGTCATGTTTCCTTGAACTTGACGCTCCGCAGGACGTTCAACTTATTTGCTAATGTTCGTCCGTGCGTCTCGATCAAGGGTTTCAAGACACCTTACGATGACGTCAATACTGTTCTCATACGTGAAAACACAGAGGGTGAATACTCGGGTATCGAACACGAGGTATGCTATTTGGTACTGCAGGCCCTTGTCGTTTACGTGGAAATTATAGATTATCGATGGAGTTGTCCAATCCATCAAACTCATCACTTATGATGCATCGGAACGGGTGGCTCGGTATGCGTTCCACTACGCGCAAGCCAGCGGGAGAAAAAGGGTAACCGCGGTACACAAGGCCAACATCATGTGAGCCAAGACAGGGACATTTATGAATCACGTATTAACTTTAGCAGGAAAATGTCGGATGGTATGTTCTTGTCGGCTTGCCGCCATGTGTCCAAGGATTTCCCGGATATCTCATACGACGAGGATTTGTTGGATCGAGTCTGCCTGCAGGTATGTTGCTTGCGGGGCAGATGGGAGGCAGTCACTCAATCTCTCGGGCAGATCGTGCAAAATCCTCTTCCATATTCTAACCGCGTTATGGTGATGCCCAACCTTTATGGCGATATCTTGTCGGATATGTGTGCGGGTCTGATTGGCGGACTGGGTCTCACTCCTTCTGGCAACATTGGACGGGTGCGCATGCGTTATTATTGGATAATCTCGTGAGCTGAGCTTCGCGAAGGATGCCTCCATTTTCGAAGCTGTGCATGGCTCGGCCCCCGACATCGCAGGCATGCCATGGCCGTGTTCGTGAATCCCGAGAGTCTACTAACATGATGTGCGTAGGGAAGGGATTAGCTAATCCGACGGCACTGTTGCTGTCTTCTTTGATGATGCTGAGGTACGTTTTAGTTTCGGTACGGTTGGTTGCCTGGTTGATCCGAGGTGCCTCGTTTCAGACACATGAACCTGAACGAGCACGCAGCGAAGATCGAGAAGGCCGCCCTCGATGTGAGCAGCGATCTTCTTGTGGTACCTTGGGATTCTGACAGTGTCGATTCGCAGACGATCGCGGAGGGAAAGGCGATTACCGGGGACCTTGGTGGTATGGCGACCACGAAGGAGTACACCGCCGCGATAATCCATAGACTCACCGGCGCATGAAGAACTGGCGGAGATAGACTGTCTAGAGTGTACCGATCATCGCCCTGCGCTAGTCAAAATTATTTAAGTTGTACTTCACCCAGCTGTGCTCGGGTAACCGGTGGTGACCGTGGGAAATATAGCCTAGGAAAACGAGAGTCAATGCTCTCGCGAACGTTCTTCGCGACGACAACTAGTAAAATCTCATCCACGCCTGCACACGGCATTCACCTCCATATTCCCCTCACACGCCCTACAGGGCAAGCCTTTCAGCATACAACCACTTTCCTACTACCAGGTATCCATATTTTCCCGTCCTATTTCGCTCTCATCGCCAACGTCGCCCTTGTCAGACACTCGTAAAATTTGCATACAACTTGTAACGCTACGAACGAAATGACAGACGAATCGACGCCCAACCAAGCCAAGAGGGACGACTCCAAAAAGCCTGTCTTGCCCTCTAGCGTTTCCCGCGGATCCAAGAGGACTCCTTCGAACGCCAGGCCCTCATCTGCTGCGGGGAATCTTCCGGGTGGCCCCCGGCCTTCTTCCAGGACCGGGAACAAGAAGTCCTCTACTCCTGCACCCGGCGGCACTGAATCCGGTTCCGAATCCAACAAGAAACCCACAGAGGCCAAGAAGTCTGACCAGCCTCGTAGCAAGAGTCAGAGCGGTGGCGGTCAACGTAATGGAAATCACCGTAACCGCCAGCCCTCATCTTTGCAGGCCAATCGAGGCAGTGCTGCCAGGGATCGGACTTCGATGGGTCAATCTTCTTCTCCTGCGCCTGCCTCTGCCTCTGCCTCGGAGTCTAGTGATGCCTTGTCTTCGCTTCAGCGCGTCATCGCCGATCTCAAGACTACTCCGACTCAGGTGTCTCCTCCCAACAATTCGCTTGCTGCTTCTATGCACGCTCCGCAGGTTCCAAGCTCTAACCTTCCCCCAAATGCACCTGTTTTCCACCCTGGTGCCTCGTTCCCTACTTCTGCGTTGTCAGATGCCGCCCGGCACCGCAAGGCTGTATCCCTTGGTCCATCCGGTCTTTCTGGGAATTTTAATTCATTTTCACCTCACTTAGGCGCGATGATGGAAGATGCGGAGGATGGATTAGGAATGTTTGAAGAGGGTGAAATCCCTGACGCGTTTTACTCCAACCCTGGACATCAAGCACGGTCTCAGTCTCAAAGTTTCATGGCCCCTCGTTTTGCTGCCTTGGCCGCGCAGCAAGAGCAGGATATTCTTGGTCCTACTGGGCGACCTCAGCTTGCCCCGAACTTCATGTTTGGTGCTCGGCGGCGCACAAGTTCTAACGTGCCCATGGGCCCGCTGAACGAAGAAGATGTCGGGTTTCAGTTTCCGCAGCAGCAGAATCCACCTTCGGAAGGTGTTCACGACCAGGACCACAGGAGGGCTGAGAACGACATCACTGGCATTATGGCCGAGCAGGTGTGTAGGATACGTTCTGTCCTCGTCTTTGACTCATCCTTCTTATTAATAGATTGCTATTCAAAACCAGATAGAGGCCCTTCAGCAGCAGCAACAAGCGCTTTACCAACAACAATTAGCCTCTAATCAGGTCCTATCTCTCCAAACTCCTGGCCTTGCGCCAAATAGGCATAGGCGTGTTCAGAGCACCCTCCCCGTTGGTATTGCGGGGAACATCAATGTCGCTGGCTTCACCCCTCCAATGGGCCAGTTTAATTCGATGGCCAACTTAGGCATTGCTCCTGACTCACAGCCAGCTGCTTTACCCCGTGGTCATGGAAGGAGACACAGCGTCAATGTCGTCAATAAATCCAACACTTCTCACAGCAACGCTGGTTCTGTCAGTTTCCCTTACAGCGGCCAGGACGGTTTCGAGGATGGTTTCGCCTCACCTTTCGGCGGCCACTCGCGTACGACGTCCCGAGTTGATTCAAGTTGGAGGATTAGTGTGTATCTTATCTTGCTGAATTGCGCGTCTCTGATCTATCTGGCATAGATGGTGGCGTGATTCAAGGCAACAACGCATTTGCTGCTGATCTCGCACAAGCACAGGCTCAGCTACAAAGTTTGCAACAGTTTCGTGCTGCCGCTGGTGGTCACCACCACAAGATGCCTTCATTTTCTTTCCCGAACATGTTGCCCAATATGATGGCCGCTAATATGATGGGTTTAGGCATGGGGGGCGTGAGCCTGATGCAGCAGCAACAGCAACAGCAACAACAGTTTCAGTCACAATTGCAACAACAGTCCAGTCAGCCACAACGCAAGTCTCTGTTTGCTCCCTATCTTCCTCAGGCCTCTCTTCCGCCTCTCTTGGCAGCCGGCAAGCTCGTTGTGGGTATTCTTCGCGTCAACAAACGCAACAGGTCGGATGCATATGTCGCCACCGAGGTCTTGGATGCCGATATCTACATTTGTGGTTCTAAGGACCGTAATCGTGCTTTGGAAGGCGATATTGTCGCTGTCGAGCTCCTCGATGTTGACGAAGTGTGGGAGACCAAGAAAGAGAAAGAGGAGAAGAAGCGCAAGAAGGAAGAGAACTCTGCTTACGACTTGAAAACCAGTGCGGGCCGCAAGGATGACAAGAAGAAAGATGACGTTGAGGTAGAAGGCCAGGGATTGATGTTATTCGAAGATGAAGAGTAGGATAGGTTCGACGATGTTCCCCAATGTCATACTCACATTCCTTTCAGGGTTACCGACGAAGTCAAGCCGCAGTTCGCTGGACATGTTGTCGCAGTAGTCGAACGCATGCCCGGACAGCTCTTTTCTGGAACACTAGGTCTTCTACGTCCATCTTCTGCAGCTACCAAGGAGAAGCAGGAAGCCGAGCGCCGAGAACGAGAGGGTGACCGCGGGGATGAACCACGACGTGGACCGGTTGAACGTCCAAAGATCGTCTGGTTTAAACCAACTGACAAGCGTGTACCTTTGATTGCTATTCCCACTGAACAAGCGCCCGCAGACTTCATTCAAAGCCCTGAGGTCTATGCCAATAGGTTGTTTGTTGCCTGTATCAAGCGTCACGTACGTCATGGAAATCTCATCTCACTCCTTTGCTAATTTTCTGCGATACAGCCCATTTCTTCTCTCCATCCTTTTGGTACTCTTGCTGAGGAACTTGGTCCCATTGGGGACATCGAAGTTGAGACTAGCGCTTTGTTGAAAGATTGCAACTTCCCGACCGAAGAATTTTCCGAGAGCGTGCTCAAATGCCTCCCTCCTACCCCTTGGACGTACGTTTTTGTTTCAAAAACCTAAGCCTTATACTCACATCGTACACCAGTATTCCTGAGAGGGAGTATGAAGTACGCAAGGACTTGCGCCAGGAGCGGATTTTCACCATCGACCCAGACACTGCGAAAGACTTAGACGATGCCTTATCCATCAAGATGAACGACGACGGCACTTACGAGGTCGGCGTTCATGTTTCAGACGTGTCTTACTTCGTGAAACCCAATACTGCACTCGATCGTGATGCTCGCAAGCGAGCCACGAGCGTGTACCTCGTTCAAAGAGCAGTCCCAATGTTGCCCCCGACGTTAAGTGAGGAGGTCTGCAGCCTTGTTCCCGGAATCGAGCGACTCGCTTTCTCTGCTGTCTTTACAATGACATCGGAAGGCAAGGTGCTCAATAAGTGGTTTGGGAAGACGATCATCAAGTGAGTGATACTAGGTTTATTTACGCGGAGATGCTAAACCGTCGGAAAGATCTGCAGCGAAACTGTCTTACGCCGACGCTCAGAAAGCAATCGATGGACAGTCCTTAAGTGAGCTGCACATGTCACCGGTACATGGCCTGTCTGCGATCGAGGATGATGTGAGAGCCCTGTATGGCATCGCCCGTCAGCTTCGTGCCAGACGTCTGCAAGACGGCGCCTTGACGCTCTCTTCCTCGCGTCTGTCATTCACATTGGACGAGAATGGCCTACCCACAGATTGCGCACAAGGTGATCGCGACGATGCTAACGATTTAGTCGAAGAGGTATGCATAATGTCAACTTTAGTTTCGCTGAAGCTTAAACTAGAGTCCAGTTCATGCTCTTGACCAACATTGCTATTGCTCAGCGTATTGCCGTTCACCTCCCCGAACAAGCACTCCTCCGGAGACACGACTCACCTATTGAAAGGCGGCTGGTACTTTGGTTCCGTCTGCCATGCCCTTTGGTGCTGACGTTGCTTCATAGAATGTCTTCATCGAGCGCGCCAAGCGTCTGGCTGTGGAGGTAGACACGTCGACCTCAGGGGCTATAATGAAATCCTTCGAGGCAATTACCAACCCTGCTGCTAGGATGGTACTCGAGCTCCTGTCCTTCAAAGCCACTCAACGAGCCAAGTACTTCTGTGCCGGAATGTTGGATATCGCTAAGTATGGTCATTACGCCCTCAACGTCCCACTCTACACACATTTCACCTCCCCTATTCGGCGTTATGCCGATATCCTGGTGCACCGCCAACTTGAATCTGTTCTTCAAGGTGGAAGTGAGTGGAGATCCTGTTGTCGTTGTCGGGGCTAAATTCTGCTTCTGCAGCTGACCCAAAGTTTACGATGGATAGAGATGCGGTTGCAAAGATTGCTCAGCAATGCAACATGTATGCACCTATACAATCCACGTTAAACCACTTGCTAAATATCTTTCTAGCAAACGTGATTCCGCGAAATTGGCACAAGAGCAGTCCAACCATCTTTTTCTCTGTGTCTTCGTCTCAGACTTGACCCACCGCTATGGCCCAGTCATTCGACAGGCTAAGGTTGTTAATGTGCTCGATGCTGCCTTTGATGTTCTGGTTCCGGAATTTGGTATTGAAAAGAGAGTCCATGTGGACCAGATGCCAATCGATGTAAGTTTGGGGCTTTAGCCATCCTTTTGACTGCTAATAATCCATTTAGAATCACGTGTATGATGAACACACGCATACACTCCAGATCTACTGGTCCAGCAAGGATGTCATTACTTGGCTTGCGGAAAATAGCGACGACGAGCACTTGAAGAAGGTCAAACAGAACGCCGAGGCACACGCCACCAAGATGGAAGTAGCATCACGTTCGTTGCACGACGAAACGGCTCTTTTCGACGAGGATGATGCTGAAGAAGATGAGATAGTGCTTGGCAGAGACAACGATGTCGTTACAGAAACAGAGACATCCAAGCAACGCCTCATTTCTGCCTCCAAGATTGAGCCCGTATTTGAAGGGTTGAGGACGACCCTGTCTGGTCACAAGATCCAGGACATCAGGGAACTGATGACGGTTCCGGTATGTAGGCACGTCTTCATAGAAAATCTTATTAACGCAGTCTGCTAGGTGATCGTGACAGCTGACTTGACCAAGAGTCCTCCCGTCATCAAAGTGTACAGCGTTAACCCGTACGCGGAACTCAAGAGCGAACAAAGGAAATAAGTTACCCAACAATCCATCCACCGATCTCTTTCGTCACTCGAAGCGCGTTTGTTGTACGATATTGTTGATGTTCTGCATGCTTTCGTTTTCCTTTCCCCTCCTTGATACTGACTCATGATCCGTTCATGCGCCGGTTCTGTACGGGTAATGTCTATGAGATGTCTACATGTCGCTCGACTCCCTTGGGCTATTTTCGTTCGACCAGTTTGCAACCTATGCATCTGTTCTACCTATGTTTTTCATGTAGTGGTGTTATTCACAACAGAGGATTCTCAATGTGATGTGCAGGTTGACAAAAAGACAGTGCGAGTTACTACGGGAACGACGACATATTGTACATGTACATACTAACTAACACATGTCAGATCCAACCTGGAGGGGGTGAGCCCACCTCGCACTTGATATTCCTCCCTTGCTTGCCTCGTTCCTGGACAAGGATGTCCTTGTTTCCTTCAAGCGACGGACGTGAGCTGGATTCGCGCGTCCCAGGTTTCGCGACACGACGGCCGACATTGTTGCCCTTTGATACTCGGAGCTCAAACGGTCGACCGGAAGGCTCTTGGCGAGACTGGCTCTTTTCGACAACAGTGTGGAACGAATGTACTGATCCCGTTTGGCTATGAGACATGACACCAGTAGGGGAAGGAGAGAGGGAGCACTGAAAACAATGTATTTCGTGACAGCAAAGTTTCTCGAGCTGGACGAGCCCCAGATAGTTTGCTTCGTCCCGAAGCTCGAGCAGAGACTCGAGACGTGAGTGGGGCGTTGACGCGAGCTGCACCGCGCGCGGTAACGACTCTGGGAGCTCCGGCGTGCCCGGAAGGGATCGAAGATAGGCTAGGAGATGCACGTAGCTGTTCGAGAACGGTCAGAGGTAGTGAGACGCACGTGCGATGGTTGACTTACGGAGCACTCGGTCTATCAAGGAAAACATGGATGCCAGTGGACCGAGGAAGGTGGGCCGAAGAAGCAAGATGGTCACGAAAAAATGAGCTAAAGTCGTTGCTGCGCTGAACGGATGATGCATCGCTGACATTTGAATATACTGACGCCGTCTCCGAGACAGGCGACAACAAGGATGTGATATAGCGGGAGAGGCGAGAGGGCCGCGAGACAATGGACCCTAGTGAAGTTCGATAGGTAGTGGTGCATGTCTCTAGGGTGACTATGAGTTTGGAAGGGTCGACTGTACCATTGGGAATTGGGGAGAGGAGGATGGCCTCAAAGGGAGGTTGTGGCGGAGTCAAATTTGCGTCAGTAGGAAAGGTGGGTATTGAACGGGAAGGAGCGCGGGAGTGTCCTAACAAGGTGGGCCGCGAAGAAGGGACACAAGGTGAGGGAGGTGGAGAA